>BRDA01086051.1:595-13783 GCA_036984385.1 Crenuchus spilurus
TTTTTATTTCCCTTGTGATTTTATTGTAGGATCTAGAGTCACTTATTTTATAAGGTCAACTTTTAGAAGTAAATAATGTATCACCTTACGAAAATCTTGTTTCATAGTTTTTACTAGTTATATTTAGTTTTAATAATGGGGAACCTCCAGACCTAAACCTTAGTATGAGTTTTAGAGTATGGTGGGAGTACCTCAGACAAAGACTGTCAAACTCGTCTTTAAAAGCATTCCACTATGTAATAAATGAAGATTTTCAACTGGAATATTTTATTCACTGAGATCTAGGATGTTATTTTAGTGTTCCCTTTATTTTTTTGAGCAGTGTATGTACATACATATATATACACATTTTATATATATATGCACAGTACAGATTGAACTTGTAAACAATTTGACATCAAACTCATTTAATACAAACGCAAATCTGTTTTTCAGGGTAAACAAATGTTGGTCAGGGGGCTCGTTTACATGGTTCTGCCTTCTGCGATATCGATATTTCAGAAGCTAGTATCACAATAATGATCAATAAACAGTACACAATGCTACACTACTAAAGAATAACGGGCAGATTTTGTAGTCATTTTTCCCTGTGATACCGCACTCATTCTCTCCTGGACCAACATAATCTCAGCAAAAAAACAAGCTGTAATTGGATATCCCCACTGGGACTGTACTGAAAACAAGAGCAGAGGGGAGAAAGCAAGGGATCAATGTTTCAGAGAGCAGGAGATCTGTGGTGATGAGACTGGAAGAGAGGTGGCCTGTAATTCTGCCCTCCATAAAAGCTTTAGAAAATTGTCATTTTTTTATTACACAGTGCTGAAAAAAATCTGTTCAGTGTGGAAGCGGTGACTACTGTTTGCTAATATTGCATTAATCAAAACTGAATTCCAATGGACTTTGTTAGCAACTATCATACCAATGCTGCCAGTCTGATGAACTGTATTGTGGCCCCAGATTGATGCCACTACAGTAATAATAATAATAATAATATTTTACACTATATCATAAACTGATGATACTGTATATCAGAAGTCTAAACAGAGGAGGATGGATGCCCTTTCAGTCAATCTTTGTTCCTCTCAAAATTTCTTCCTCCAGCCTCAAGGGAGTTTTCCCTTGCCACCGTCACCTTCAGCTTGCTCACTTAGGATTTTTTTCTCTTTATTCTAATTATCTGTTTCCTGTACTAATTATGTAAGCTATATAAATATATTTTGATTAATTAACTCTGCCTGGGTTAATTGCCACATGACATGGTGATCCCGGACACTTTCCTCTTTATTCTTAAGTTAATTACAGAGGTTATCTGGTCCACTGTGGCATGTCAATGGCTCTGTACAACTCACCAGTGCTGTTGTTCCCCTCTGGCTTTAATGCCTCATGAGTTATTACTGGTAGACACTCAATGTATGAGAAATCCATTCTCTGTACACCTTCACTACAGCAGCTATAGAACATCCCACTGCCAAGATGATAGCATCCTTCACCCGGTACCCTATTATCAGCCCTTTTGGACACCAGTCAGATCACGTTCTTTACCCATGATGATGGTTTTACACTCTGCTACAACTGACTAGTGTGCTCACTTATGTATACATGCAGGAAACCCTGTCACATGGCATCACACTGGTGGTCATAACACTGATGTGATTGTGTAGTTGTACCCATTTGGTTTTACTTTGACATCACTTACCAAATAACAATTACACTACACAGTACTGACCTGCCTCACTCTTGCCAGGAGGTTTCACATTCAGCTCGCGGGTCAGTTCTGTAACACAGCAACAGGCAGTTATTAGTGACAGGCATTCTGGGTTTCTTCATCCTGTAGTAGACTCTGTAACCAACGTCTTCCAGGCTTTTACATCATCCTCCATCATCACTCTGGTAATACAAAAGCACAAACGCATGGAGGAGTCTGACAGAATCAGGCCACTGTGTGAGAGGATACGTCTCATTCAGCATCAGCAGAGGGAGTGCTGAGCGGTCAGTGTGCTGATCTAACCCTTACGTGCTAGGACAGAGCCATGAATATGCAGTGGAGCTTCACTTTTTTTCCCCTCTTCAGCTGGCTCAGCACATCCACAGACAGGCTCAGGTGAACTGGCCTCGTACTGTATTACTGAAGGCCAGAATAGAAGCCCTGCACTGCCAGGAAGTTATTGACCTGCTGCTCTCTCAGCAGAGTCTGCACCATCTTACCGAGCGGCAGGGATGCTTTCTCCTCTACATACAAGAGGAGGAGTGATGTAGCCCCCTAACACACACACATACACTAATGTGCTCTCCCTGGGTGTGGCAGTACGGCCTTTATCTGAGGCTCATGTGTGTATCTCAGCAACCTGAAGTAGACAAATCATCACGGCCAACACTGTGGATTACAGTCAACATTATACATAGTTAATAGATATTGACAGTCTTATATTGTAGTACAATAACAGTGCTATAGTATAGACATGGCTAAGACCAACATTATAGTAACAGTGAACATACAGCCAACATTATACAGGACAGAGTTAGAATATAGGACTAATTTATATGGATTACAACAGATTATGATTCTCCTGATATTTCAACATATTTTTAAAAGAACGATATGAATATTTATAGAGTTCATGCATAGCAAAATATGCAAATGAATACAGGCAGTTATGAATTAAAATATATTTACTAAAGCTTGTAGTAATCAGTGGTTGCTGGATTTATTTATATTTAATATATAATACAGTATTTCACTAATATTAGCATATACTGGTGCTGAGCTTAACTCAGTTTTACTGGAATTAAGACGCTTACACAGAAAACACACAAAAAAAGGTTTCGTATCACTTAAATTGTCCATTCCACCTTAAATAGATCAGCAGCCACATTGGTGTGTATTTTGAATAAATGATATGGCTGGACTATTTAAGACAGAACAGAACATTTTGAAGCAGAAGCTTGTAAATTTACCATTCAGAGCAGAAAATGTTACATTTCTGACCTCTAGTGGAGATTTTGTTAGCCTAACATACCTCTACCGATTGGTAGAGATGACACAATCACATTGTGTAAACCATTTAGCACAATGTTAAAGGGTTAAGATACAGAAATGGTAATGTCTTCAGTTCTGTGGTTTGGGCACATAACCCTGTACAGTAAATTGACCGTGTATATCTTTGGCTATGTTCACATTACAGCCACGTTGCTCAAATCTGTTTTTTTGCTCAGATCAAACTATCTTGACGGTTCACATTCACAAATGTGAGCGAGCTGTATCTGTGTGTAATGTGAACCAATCTGTCCCTGAAATGGCTCACATGCAATACGTGTATACACACCGTCTTCATCACCAAAACTAAAAAACGTCACATTTGTGCACGGTTGCCAAGTTTGCAAAAATACAGTCGCCAGTAAAAATTCACAGTTGGCGGTTTGCAGGGTTTTAGCACAAAATAAAAGAAGAGATTGAACGAGAAAGTAAGATTTGGAGAAGATTTACATTTTAAAGCTCATTTAAATGTATGTTTCACTTTAGATTTTGGGCTAGTTTCTGTTTGTGTTGTGTGAATTTGTTACTAAATCGGTAGGAGGTTTGGGGATCTGGCAACCCTGTATTGGTGAGACTGATGTTAGTAAAACTGGTAAACAGAGGTGTTAGTAGCTGATGTGTGATGGTGTTTAGCTCAGGAGGACAGTAAACAGGTGCTGGACTGTACATGATCAGGTGAAGAAGGTGAATAAATGCCAGCTGGCTGCTTTTACTGTTTTTACAGCGATGTGAGTAAACGAGAGAAGCCAACGCTGCCTCACCCACTACACACATGTGTACAAGCAAAAAGACATGAAATCTGATCTGACCGTCACATTCAAGTCACATGTCCACAGATCTGATACGGAGCTGATCTAGAACCGCATATGAAAGGGACTCAGATCTGATTAGAAAAGATGGGATCAGATTTGAGTCACTTCAGCCTGCTAATGTGAACGTAGCCTTAGTTAGAAGCCTCAGTTCAGAGTGAATGAGACGTTAGCGCCAGTGGAGGAAAAATGGAAAGTGCGTCTAGTGTTCATTGAGTAAAAACCAGTATTTCAGCACTGCGCTATGTAGCCGTACCATTCTGTTCCATGCTCAACTGTGCAAGAGGACACGAGGGCAATGTTTTGTGTGCTCCATGAGTGTTAATGTGTGTTTCTAAGCCCAGGTGTACTGCTGGGGCAGTGATATGCTGCAAGACTCACCTGTGCAGCGTTTCTGCAGAGAGAGGATCTCCAGGTGTAAGCCATGCAGCAGGGTCAGCTGCTCCTGCCGCAGGAAAACGATGCTCCTCTCTACGCTCTCCACCTGCCGTGTTAATGCAGTCCTGTCCATCACCACCTGTGACCTCTACCAAAAAAAGCATAAAGGAGAAAAAAAGCTACAGCATGTCCAATACCTTACTTTAATGAACTGCGCATATCTGGCAACCATCTGTGGGACATGACCTCAGTGTAAACTCAGCAGGACTCACCCTCAACTGCTAACAGGCGCCATGGTTAAGGATGCCCATCGCTTCGGGCAAATGTTCTCACAGCCTAGTGTGTTCACTAGTGTGTGTGTTTCGTTAAATGCCGAGGTCAAATTCTGTTGTGTGCTTTCACACTGGCAAAAGTTGAATTTAATAATATAAGAAACTAAGTTTTATAGTTCTTTAATCCATCCATCAGGGTTATGATGTATCTCCATACCCTTTAACTGCGCAGTAAACTACCATTTTAGACAGGACAGGGCACACAGACATACACACTCACATCAGGGTGATTTAGAGTAACCAATACACCTGAGCTCCATGTTTTGGAGTGTGGGAGCAAACTGGAGGAAACCAAACCCACACAAGGAAAACATGGAAACTCTCACACCTGAGATCCCAGTGCTGAGAGGTGAACATGCTAACCACCATGCCACTGTGCCATCTTATAGTCCTATAATACTTCTACTCCTGAATTTCCCGCAAGGGATTAATAAAGTACTTATCTATCTATCTATCTACTATTCCTGTTGCACTTACAGTAGTCTTTAATACACATAGAGAGTATGCATTAAATAGAGAGTAGAGCTGTCACGATACTGGAATTTTGATACCAACATCATGTGTAGTATCACGATACTCGATACCAAATGAATGCTCTGGTTTTAAACTAAAAACTCATTATTGTTTTTAGCATCAGATGTTTATATTGTATAGTTTAACTAACATGTCTGTTGCTTTACACATTACAAATATACAAATACAAAGATAAGAGTAGAATTAAAAAAAACAAAAAGAAAATAGTTACACTGATAAAAAGTAAATCTAAAAATGATAAAATCAACATAAAATGTAAAAAATGATAAAATACGAGGAAATCAACAGATTTAAAAGAGAAAACTAGTATAGATGTGCACTTACAGAATAAAGTGTGAAGCTTTAAAATGAGCTTGTTCGAAGAGAAATAAATAAATAAATATATATATATATATATATATATATATATATATATATATATATATATATATATATATATATAGCCTTTTAATGTTGTTATTGAATACTAGCTCAAACTCTAAGTGAAATACTTAATTATATACTTAATACTCAATATATTATAGACTTAAATACTTAATAATTATTATTATTTTTTGATGTTCATGTAATGAATATAAAATAAAAGACACTATGAAACTTTTTTCAATTTTTTTGAAGATGCCCTAGCAGGGAGCTTGTTCACAGACTGGACGCACGTCATAACAATGCTTATTTAAATGTATTTTTTTTTATCTCAGGCTGCATTTATGGCCATTCAGAGCACCAGACCGTGTATGTGAACACTCACCGTACTCTCCATGACTAAAGGCTGCTAAAATCCCGAGAAGACAAACAAAAGCTTGAGAAAAGCAGGGTGGCACTGGCAGAAGCACAGGGGACGGTCACAGAACGGAGGAGACCTCGGCTCATCCTCCGAGGACGACACGTTCAGATCGATATCCGGCCAAGAATTAAGACCTCAATATGACAACCAAGGTTAAACCGGTCAAGAGCACAGAATACACACCAATCAGAGCCCACGACGTCCACCGTGTTCACCTACATGTTTTAATGAAGAAAAATAGAGTAAAAAACCATCCGAAATGTAGGATGTGCTGCCTTTTCTCTCTGCTGGTCTCCACACCGCGGTTACGGCATTGCTTTTCTCTCCACTTATATTCAGACAGGCTCCGCCCACTGCGCTGGAATTGGCTAGCAAAGTCCCGCCTTCTGTGACATGATTGGCTGAAATCTACTTCCTGTCGATTTGGTTCTCTGTTGTGGAACGGCTTCCTACAGCGATAAAATGTTCATTCTTCTTCATTATTTCATTCAAATAGGTAAACTTTAATATTTTACTTTTTTGTTTTAATGTTCATAACATACCTTATGAGTTATAATATAATATCATAGACTGTTTATAAGAAGTGGACACAGCGACAGTAGAAGAAAAGTGAGGCCAAAACGTCTCTTGATTGCCTCTAGTGGCTGGTTGCAGTACACTTTTACACCACACCCACAACCGTTTTATTGAATGGAAGCGACAGAAATAATTATTATTTTCGAAATAATTATTACGAAATTATTTTCCTCATTCAGTGATTTTGTCAGCTGTGCTGTGTTAATTTCACAAGCTGTACCCACACAAATTAACCCTCCAGTATTTTTCTTTACAATAAATGTATTTAATAGAAGTTATTCAGGGAAGTTTAAAGGGGTGTGGTGAAGAGGTGATTGACAGTTTGATTGAGTTGATTGATAGCTCATTCTGATGGTTGCAGACATTCTCCCCATGACTCTCACAGCAGCTACAGGCTTTTTTTACATTCTGTGACTCTGTTAATAAGATTTAATCACTTTGACTTTTTTGAATATTGGGAGTAAATGGAAGCCTACTGTCTAAATCTTATATACAGTCTATGTATAAAACACAGTTCACAGTCCTGACTGAAGTGTCCTTCATCAACCCCCAAGTACTCCCCGGCCACAGAGCAGCAGTCCAATTATTTTTCTCCAGGTAAGGCACTTCTGATGTTTTTGGTTCAGGAGTGGCTGATATTAATAATGTGGATGCAGTAGCCCAAGATATATGCAGCATCTTCTCTATTTGTTTCCAATTATATACACAGAACAAATCATCAACTTAAATGTGTTAATAAGGATTTATTTTCACATTTAACAGTAAAAACCAAAATATATTGGAATTTTATTACAAGCAATAATTCATACAAACCGAATAATTGTTATGTACAATTTAAACAATCATATTACCTTTCATTGTAATGAAAAGGGAAACAACACAACATTCAGTTTGTTCTTGCTGGTGCAGATGATGTAGACTAGTGATATACTAATTCATGGTTCAAAATGTATCATTAATAGAAATGTTTCATTAAATTTCATTAAACGTTAACCTAATTCTTAGCTTAATATTTTTCTTTCTGATTACAGTGCTGATGAGATGAGTATGTATGTGGCACATATTGGTATGCTACATGTGGATACAGTGTGTGTGTCTTCATAACCCTGAGGGTCCAGCATGAACTCTACTGACCGGCTTTCAGCATCTGATCAGAGGGTTCAAGCTACACACTCAACCTGCAGCCTCAAGAACTGCAGGATGACCAAAAATGAAACCTTGTGCTTAATAATGGCCTCTAGTACAAAGAATAATTTGTTGTTGAATATCACAAAAAATTGACAAAGAGAAGACAATATTCCACTAGCGTTCACTGTACCTGAAGGGGCTTTTCTTCTTTATAAGCATCAAATGTTAATTCACAATAACAGTCACATAATTTGAGTACAAATAAATTACAAATATACAAAGTATCTGTACAAAACATTGTAAAATGTTCACCACACGTTAGGCAAGATTGGTATGGTTTAAACACTTGCTTATAAAACTGAGAAGTCTTGGCTTAGACTAGTCTGAGGTCATTGTTTTGAACTGTGTACACAGTGCCACCTACAGGTCAAATGACAGTCAACAGTCTATCAGGCTGTGATGCAACAGTCAGACATGTCAGTGCTGTGAGGAAGAGAGGCGTTTGCTCCCCTTTTTTATTTATGTGAATAGCTCCAGCATGTTGCCTCATATAACATTTTCAGTCATATTAGAACATTATGAGAACCTCCTTGTATCTACACTCATTGTACATACAGGTGCACTTTCTATGTCTACAATTACAGACTGAAGTGCATCTGTTACTTTGTTAGTCTCCTTTCACCCCCACAAAGCAGGTGCATCATTCTCAGCCCTACAGTTACACTAACGTGGTGGTGGTGTGTAAGTGTGTGTTGCGATGGTAAGACTGGATCAGACACAGCAGAGCTGCTGGAGATTTTGTGTATCTTGTGTAAGCAGCTCAGTGATTGGCTGCTGCTTCTCTGACTGGGTGATATTTCTGTCACCTCAGAAGAGAGAGAAAATGAACCAGAAAGCTAATTCACCCCCCAAGTATATTTGATATATTACATGTTATTGTGCATGTTTAGCACACACAGACTTAAAATATGTTGATATTCATCATTTTAAAAACATCTATTAACAAATGTAAATAAAAAACTATTGCATTCCACACTCTACTGGTCAGCCGCCTCACCATAAATATTCATTTGACTGTTTAAAATGTAAATATTCTCCTGAATTCTCCACTTTAAAATCCATGTTTTTTTATGTTTCCCCCACCAAGTTTTGCTCAAAAACACGATTTACTCGATCAACCTGCCGGCTCAAGCTCCGCCTCTTTTCCCAACTGCTGCCGATACATCGCCACCGGGCAGCCAAAGTGCTCAGAGGAAAACGCAGAATCCCCAGTTCTGATAGATCGCCTGGCTGAGCCAGCCGACATTACTTAGTGGTGCTGATGAGAGAGTGCCATCTTACCCGCCCAGACAGAGCACAGCCAATTTTGCTCTCTTGGGCCCTAGCTGCCGATGGCAAGCAGCATGATCTTGATTCAAACTCGCGATCTTCAGATCATGATGACAGCACCTTAGTCTGCTGAATAACTCAGCGCCACGCAAAAACACTTTTATTGAAGTTGGTATAGAGTAGTGGGTAACACAGTTAACTCCCGCATGGCAATTTGGGAATTTACACAACACGATACCACTAAGAGTCCTTGGGCAAGACTCCTAACAAAACATCTACCTACGAATGTAATTTGACTGTAAGTCGGTCTGAGTGTCAAAACGTGTTCGAGAGAAGAGTTCGTTATTCACTCGTAAAAGAGACACACACACACACACACACACTTACTGACTAACTGCTACACATTGATGAGGTAGCAGGTGCAGGAGGAGGTTGCCAGGTTTGACAAAAGGCCTTCCTTTAGCTCGGAGTAGTTCAATAAGCCAGCATCACATGATCTCCACAAAGCAAATGTATGCATTCTTATATCTTTAAGTACTAAAGGAATATGCTAATCTTTTACAACCATCTGTAGCCTCTGATCAGCTTCTACACACAAGCTGCTTTCCCTCTCCTTTAAAAACAGTCGACAAAACAGAATTGTCTACTGCAATCAATCTCACGCTACAAGAAGGGAAGATAAGAGTTAAACTGAAAAAACGGAGGATTACTGAGTTCGCTGATGTATTTAAAATAGGGCTTTAACCCTATAAAGCCAAATGCATCATATTTGATAGAGAGATGAGTTTTTAAGACTTCTTCATTACTAAATGCTTAATTATCTTGCATCATTTATTACTATATAAATAATAACATAACATATATATTAAAATGATTAAATAAACAAGACCTGCCCTCTGGTGGATTTATTCATGCACTGCATGCACTGGAGAATGCATGCAGATTTTTAGAAGGAAAATTTTTAGTTTCAGGTGTTAAAAAGTTTGAAATTTGAAGAAATTTGTTTGTTTACACAACATAGTGTGAGCAATAGATTCCTGATGTATAAAATATGATACAAAACAAAAATGTGATGTGTTACTTCATTTTTTAATTGATTAATTCAAATGTAATTTAATTTAACATTTATAATAAAATAATAATAAATATGATATTAATAATAATAAATAATTAATTAATTTTAATTTTAATTTAAAAAAATGAGTTGACTTTTTTTTTTTTTAAAACATTTTTCCCCTCCCAATGTAGTAGTGGCAAATTAACCTATTCCATCCACTAGGGGGCTCTCCCCATCACTTTGCAATGTCCCTGACTCTAGGACAGTGAAGACAAGGACAATCCTCCTACGTTGCATGTGATGTGGCCTCTTTTATAACTATCACTGATACACCATCACTGGGGACCCAGCATGCTCGGAGGAAAGCGCAGGATCCCCAGCTCTGATTGACCAATCAGTTGACGCCTTATATTGTATTGTTTTGGGGAGACAGCGGCATCTACCCTCCTCCCTCGGGCCCCGGCTGTCGAACAGCATGACTTGAATGTGGATTCTCCTTTCAAAGGAAAACATAATCCAGGTCTAAGCTTATATCTTTAATTATAAAATTTGAGACACTTTTAGTAGAAAAGAAAAATCTTTGATCTTTTTGTGACTGCATATAAAAATCCTAAATAGTCAAAGGAGAATGAAATTAGCTGATAGAAAACACATTTCCCAATCAGACGCTGGCATCTGGAAGGCAAGAAATGGTGGTATTTTGGAGTTCAGACCTGGGTTTTAGGACTACATGTCCTTCTCCTTCTCCTTCTTCACCTCCTTCTCCCGGCTGGACTTCAGGAAGTCGGTGCGCAGCAGGCGGCAGAACAGCACAATGTTCATGACTGTCATGATGGCCATGCCAACACTGCCCAAAGTGTAGCTGACCAGAGGGATGTGCTCGCGGTTCAGCACCAGCCAGCGGGTCATCCAGGCCAGCGTGTTGATGCGGAACACAACGTACGTACCCAGGTTGATCATGCTGTTCACCCTGTACAGCGTGCTCTTGGACACGTTGGCCATGCGCAGCATCTGTCGCATGTGCAGGAAGATGGAGTTGATCTCCACCAGCAGGGCCACCACCGAGAAGCCCACGTATCGACACATCAACACCGACAGCCCGAAACAGCTGATCACCTGAAAACACAGGGTTACAAGCATTATTACATCTGCATATACTTAGACAATAAACAGTCCACTGACATGTCCAGAAGATTTCAAACTGACATATATACAGTGGTGCATACTGTGATGTAAAAATGCTGTCTATCTAGAGAACTCATTAGGTACTGAGACATAGACTGTGTCTACAAAGCTACACTGTTGTAATTCGTGCAGAATTCGGTCCGACATTGTCCTGCTGAGTTTCTGGGAAAATATGTTGTCTTGATAGCAGCATGTCTCTCCAAAATACCAAGATAAGCCTCCACATCAAAGGTGCCACACATATATGCAGATCAGCCATGACAGCTATGTCCATCATGGTCGCATGAGTTTCACGAACAATACTGCCAGAGGGCTTGATGGTCACACACATTCAGCAGCGGTTTCCTCCCTTGGCACCGAGATTTCCCCTGACTACCTGAATCTTATCATTATATTATATATATATATATATATATATATATATATATATATATATATATATATATATATATAAAATAAATAATTTTCGCCAATTTTCTTCCCTGCCCAATGTGGTAGTAGCCAATTAAACCATCCCATCCACTAGGGGGCTCTTCCCATCACTTTGCACTGTCCCTGACTCTAGGAGGGTGAAGTCAAGCACAAGCCTCCTCTGCTGCGTGTGATGCAGCCACCACCTCTTTTCAAACTACCGCTGATACACCGTCACTGGGGAGCCAACACGCTTGGAGGAAAGCGCAGGATTCCCAGCTCCGAATGGACCAATCAGTAGACGCCTGAGCCAGCGGACATTGTAATGCGTGAGTGATGCGGAGAGTGAGAGCACCATCTACCCGCCAGAGAGAGCACAATCAAGTTTTTGCTCTCTTGGGCCCCGACTGTTGATGGCAAACAGCATGACCGGGATTCAAACTCACGATCCTCTGGTCATAGTGTCAGCGTCTTAGCCTGCTGAGCCACTCGGAGCCTTTATCATGATATTCTGAACTGTAGATGGTGAAGGACCTCTTAACTGAATTCTTTACTGAAACAATCATTTCACCAAGTTTGGCACAATGTGTTAAACCATAACCATAATCTTTTTTTGTAAAGTCTAAGCCTTTGGTGGCTCCTTTGATGCTCATTGTTGATTATCTCACTCGTTACCAGTTAAACTGCTAATTGTGGAACCTTCCAGAATAGTGTTGCTTGTACTTTTCAGTCTTATTTTGCCTCTGTCTCAGCGGCATCAGTCTCTAAATTTGTTTATATTTAACAAACAGAATTAAGTTTATTATTAAAAACACTGGCAATCTGGGCTCAGCGGAGTCATATCAGAGGATCGAACTGAAGCAGCTTGGCCGAACTCTCTCCTCATCACTACTAAGTAATGTTCAATGTTCCAGCCGATCCATCAGAGCTGGAGATCCTGCGCTGTTCAAACACAGGTGGTGGCTGACGTCACATGCTTTTTAGTCTGTTAAATAAAGTTTAAGTCAATTAACATATTACAGATTTATTACATTAGAAAGTGTCTCCACTTTACTGGAAATACAATTAGCTTAAGTAATTCAGGTTTCAGTATGGTTCAATATGGTTTCTGCAATATGTGAGTGACAAGCATCCATTTGGTGGCACATAGTTGTTCATAGTTTACACAGAACAGACATAAACGTCTCATTAAATACATTTAAAGAGAAAACCTGATTTTAGTCTAAACTGTTGCTTTGGTGTAGTTTTTAGTCTCAGTAGTAGGTGCAGCTACACTACCTACAGCACTGCTGTCTATACAAGAGACGGAATGAATCTGACTTTATCTCACTGTCATCAGGAGCAGCTGAGGACTCGGACACAAAGGCAGCATTGAACTGTCATCAGCAGAGAGATCCGTCACCGATCACAGTGAGTTCTGTGTGTTTACTGTGACTGCAGCTCCTGAACACTGCTTACAACTAATAATGTCTGATTTCTTTAGAAAGATACAGTGGGGGGAAAAAAACTGATTGTGCAAGTTCTCCTACTTAGAAAGATGAGAGACAAATGAGAAAAAAAATCCAGGAAATCACATTGTAGGATTTTTAAAGAGTTTATTTGTAAATTATGGTGGAAAATAAGTATTTGGT
>BRDA01086056.1:0-12009 GCA_036984385.1 Crenuchus spilurus
CTGAGAATTTGTTGTGCATAATGTGGCAAACAAATAATTGAGCTGTGTTCTCTGCTTCATCTAGAACTATTGGGATGAGTTGGGGAGTTGAGGATAAGGTAGGGTGATTATCTTCCAATATCCTGATCTCACTAAGGCTCTTGTTGCAGAATGCTATCAAATCCTCACAGGAATGCTCCAAAATCTAGTAGAAAGCCTTCAGTAGAGACAGTTACTCAAACAAAAGCAGGGTAAATTTTATAATAGCATTGATTTTAAGTAGAAACAATTAACAATGAATAAGAAAAAAAAAATATGTATAAAATCTGATACAATTCTTTTGCCCCCTGGTAGACAACACATGTAATGCATGCACCAAAGGATATGTGCAGATTTCTATGTGTAAAATGTTAAAGGAAATTCAGTGTATAAGAGGTTAAACATTATTTTGTTTGTTTAAACAACATGCTGTGAGCAACAGCCTGGATGTATCAACTATGATACAAAACAAAACTAATACATGTTATTCAAAGAATGAGAGTTTTTAGCAATTATTGGATGGTTCAAACTTTTCAGGGTTAAAATGTATGCCAGCATTCTATAAAGTGTGTCCAACCGAACAACACTTATTACAAAAGAACACAGTTGTGGGACTATGCTTACCTAAGCCAACATTACATCACTCATTCATTTGGCTTCTTGGTGAATCACAAGTTACTACTCGACTTAAAGGAAGCATCTTGTTTCTGTTCTGTCAGTTTCAGGTGCTGATGTATCAACATCATCCTCCTTCCTCCCCACCACCACCAGGTTGGACCCAGTCCTGTTGCCCAGGGGGGTGGCTCCGCCCATACCATCCATCTATCTGGCAGTATCTGCTAGAATCTGCATGCTGCAAGACCTGGGCTGGGGACCAAGCCTATCCCAAAGACTCTAATACTCTGTTAATAACCTTAAATTGTGATTAGCCTGTGGAAGATGGGTTCCCCTTATTGAGCCTCAGATCCTCTCAAGGCATCTTCCCTACTTTTAGGGAGTTTTTCTTTGCCATTATCATCTTTGGCTTGCTCAAAGGAGACGAGGATCTGGATCAATCACATACTATATATATTTTATATATAATTTATAAAAAAAAATTATTTCCACTCCTGTTCCTGAGTTGTTATTGCAGAAGTAGTTTTCTAATAGAATCTATTAGACAGTCTAGTAAATGTTAGAAATCATGCTTTGATACAAAATTAGAAGGCTTAAATACATTTTGCCAATTTCTATGTCTCTTTATGACTTATTTCTGTCTAAGAGCTGATGATGAGGATAAAGTCTGCAGGGGAGTGTGATGCATGTGTTTCTATTCACACTACATTGGTCATCACTCATTTGTAGCTCATTTGTCTCAATGGATCCCCTTTGACCTGGGAGAGAATAGTGATAAAAGGACCTTTCATTACATTGGGCAATAAAAGCAATGGCCGGACTCCCAAGAGTGGGAAAGAATCAATGACGGAAGCTTTGGTAGGCCTATAAGAAGAACAAGGATGACCACATGTGAAGGAAAAACACAAAACAAAATAGTCTTTTAATTTTAACTATTTGTTTAAGATATTTACTTATATTGGTGATATGAAATATTATCTATCATTTAGGTGGTTGTATTTAAAAGCAATAGTGGAGCAGTATTTGTGCAAATGGACACTTAAACTTACAATGTAGAATCAGCAAAAATCTTTGCTAAGACTCTACTTTGAATTGCAGACTACTTTTAGAGCAATATCCTTAAAATATTAGCATAATATCAGTGAAATAGCAGTAGAGAACTCTCTGAATACATTCAAGTCAATATAGTGTAGTCATACTCTTAATATTGCTTTAAGTACATTCTAAACCTCACCTTATTCTCTATCGAAGATCTATTTCTAAACCTCGCCCTGGTCCTAATTCTAACCCTAACGTTAATCTCAGCCAAAAAATCTAATCCTAACTCTTTCTTTGACCGTAATCCCAACCATAACCTTAACCTCAATCCAAACTAATCCTGACATTGACTTCAAATTAAACCCTAATCCTAACCCTCCCCCTGGCCTTAATCCTAATTCTAAACTTAACCTCAAAATAAAACCTAATCTTAAACCTCACTCTGGTCCTAATCCTACCTCTAACATTAATCTCAACCGAATAATCCTAAAATATTGTCCTAACCCTCACCTTAGACCTAAGTTTAACATTAATCTTAAAATCAAGACAGAATCTATACCTAACCTCAATCTTAACCTTAATTCAACATCTAATTCTATCCCTCACTCTGACCCTAACTCTAACTCTAACTTCAACCCACAGTCTAATCCTAATCCTATTATTAACATCAACCCAAAACCTAATAATCTCTCTGCCATAACCCTAATCCTAACCATAACCATAACCCAAAACCTAATCCTAACCCTCGCCCTGGCCCTAATCCTTAACATATACCTTAAATCTAAATTTATTCCTAACTCTAACCTTATACTTAACCCAAAATCTAATCCTAGCCCTAAACATACCCTGAACCCAAAATCTACTCTTAAACCTCAGCGTGGCCCTAAACTAATCCTAAT
Organism: Crenuchus spilurus; assembly: GCA_036984385.1. NCBI lineage: Eukaryota > Metazoa > Chordata > Actinopteri > Characiformes > Crenuchidae > Crenuchus > Crenuchus spilurus. The sequence continues at coordinate 2,571 of BRDA01086056.1, forward strand.
CTTAATCTCAGTCTATAAGTGCAGTAGTTGATTGTAGTAAACAGTGTGTATAACAGTGTGTTGAGGATGTTCAGATTTTCTGTATTAAACCTATTACATGTTCAGGATCTTCTTAGATGAAAATCTACAGATACAAGCTCAGACTCTCCAGATAAAGAGAACAACAATCATTCAATTGAAATGTGTTCATATAGAGCTTTTTACAGCTGACATTGTCACAAAGCAGCTTTACATAATTAGAATCAGACAATTTGAATCAAAACTCAAAGCCCAATGCGAGCAAGCCAAAGGCGACAGTGGCAAGGAAAAACCCCTGAAGTCAGCAGATTATCTACAAACTTTATTCTGAAACATCTGTTGCTCATCTACTACACATATTCAGATGATTCACTATACTTGTATATGTTACTAATGAGTTATAGAAAGTTGTCTAAAAAGAACTTTGAAATAACCATAATATTTAAGAGAATGTTCATGTATGTGTTGATAAAGCTGTAATCTAGTCCATGTAACATTAATATATCTTGCTTGGACATATGTTGAGGTTCATATGTTTTTAATAGGGTTCTCATACTTCTCATTTCAACATCCTAAAAAAGAACTGGTTCTTTTGTGGCATTGTTCTGTATGCACAGATCTATTATGGCACAGTGTATATAAATCTATCCTAGTTAAATCATCACAACTGATTCAATTTACATATTAAAACATGTTTTAGAGTTTAATGTGTGCACAAAGCCAAACGATAGGAAAATTCACACAGGGATTATTATGTGTGATTACACAATGAACAGTCAGCCACAGCTGCTCAGCTCTCGCAATTCGCTTACTGCATGAGGTGAAGTCAAACTGGAGCACAGCTAATGAATAAACGTGCTGTACAAACAAATCAACTGTTGGTGAAGCAAACCTTCATGAGCATTGTTGTGGAAGATCACTTGGCCTGAAACAGCATAAACAGTGGAAATTAGACTGACTTGCAAATGTTTATGGATCGATCATATCAAAAATTAACAAGGTATAGAGGAAGGTGTACAGATAATAGTGTATTCATTCATTTGCCTCAACAGTAGTCAAAGTATCACAGTCCTTCTGTCATTACATGCACACACACACACACACACACCCACACACACACACACACACACACACAGAGTCCATAACTGATTAGCAGCGAGGAAGGCCATTTCCTCCCTGCGGCTGCTAAAATATTAATCAAGCACACAGAGGAGCGTGCTGGAGTTCCCAGTGAGGATGTTGTCTAATGGTAATACATGAGGCTGGCAGCGAGGGAGGCGCCGCCTCTCTAATAGCCTCCGAAAGAGAGGGGAGGAAAGAGGGAGGGCTGCAAGTGACAGGACTGTCACAGGGGAGAGAGGGAGAAAGAGAATGAGAGAGAGCGGTCCCCCTTGAAAGATTACAGTGCTGTATTATCTTCCTGCAAGAAGGACTGACTGACTAAAGGGGGTCTCGAGGACTCCCAAAGTTATTTTTCTTTGTTTTCACGCCTTTGGTTACCCCTGAAGTGAGTTGGTTGCTTTGGCCCTTTGACCTAATTTCATACATTTCATTTCAGTCTCTACCCCCAACATAAAAAAAAAGTTTTTGTCTTATGAACCACAATAACAACATGTGCATCATTTTGTGTGAAGTGTATATTTTTAATGTTTGAGTAATACATTAGAAACAGTTCAATGAATGAATGTTACATTTATATGATGTCTATCTAATACCAAAGGACGCTTTACAATCAACACAGTCCTTTTACACACTTATAACTCAAACACACACCAGCAAGAAGCGGCAGCCAATTGCGTACAGTGTACTCTCAACCAGAAGAGTCCATCTGGAGGACTGCATCAAGCAATAGGGTGATCACCCAGGACAGAGTGCCAATCATATCTGGGCAGAAACACATACATTCATACACATTTGTTCACAAACATCAGGGTAATTTAGAGTAGCCAATTCAATTAATCTCCATGTTTTATGACTGTGTGAGGAAACCCAGTCCCCAGAGAAAACTCCACCCAGATGTCAACTTGAGCCCAAAACCTCAGTGCAGAGAAGCAAATGTGCTAACCACCAAGCCACCATGCTGCTCAATTTGTGAAAAACCTTAAAGACATTTAAGGGTTACTGGGGCCCTATCCTGGAACCAGGCCTGGAGGAGCTCCTTGGTGAGCATCTGGTGGCTGGACCCTTACCCATGGGGGCCGGCTGGGCTCAGCCCAAAAGAGCTGCATGGGTCGACCACCTGAGGGAGAGGCAGTAATGGTGCTCAGGTGCAATGTGGATCGGATAGTGACCAAAGGCAGAGGTTTTTGGTGTTCTGATCCTTGGCTACTGAAGCTACCTTTGTAGGAGATCCCAGGGAAGACACAGGACTTATTGCATAAATTATATCTCACATCAAGCCTTGGAACACCTTAGAATTCTTTCATAAAAGCTAGAAGAGGTGGCTGGGGAGAGGGATATATGGTCTACTTTGCTTGGGCTGCTACAACCACAATTCAGATAAGATACAGATGATGGATGGAAGGAGGATGAATGGAATATCTAAATATGCAAGATAAAAGGTATCTCAAATACTGTGGTCATATTGATGCCTATGACTGTACTACTACTACAACCAAAAAGCAAGGAACTAATACTGTAGCTACAGTCAGATACACTCAGTTATCAAAAACTAATGATTGTTAATTATCTCTATAGTATTAATTAAGCTGCAGAAACTTGTAACATGACAGCCAGCAATCCAGATGGAGACGGAGAGAGAGAAAAAAAAAACTTCCTGGACTGCATCCACATTTTAAGAAAACTAAGAGCTGAAAGTCAAGGGCTGGGCTAAAATGCAGATAAAAGTGTATCAAATAGTGCAAGGGAACCACAAAAAGCACAACATTTCTGTAATTGTGATTTGAAGTGGAATATAAAGCACAGACTGCCTTGTAGCCTGAGGAAATTTTGATAACCCTAAACAATATGTATTGTTGGGGAAGCTTCATTGAGCCCTGTAATACAAATGAACTGAGCAACTTATGGCTAAAAGAGACACCTCAAAAGTGACAGGAGAATGAGGTTCCAGCCTCTCGAAGGTCCAACCTCGCTGCAGCAGGATCTTCAGAAACATGCAACACTGGGTATAAACACATGAAGCAAGAGCACCGGGAGAGATTTTTCACCCTCCATATTGTGCAATGCCACCAAAGATGAGCCTCAGAAAGCACACACAACACTCGAGATAGCAATGTAGCTGCCACAACATATATGTTCCTGGAAAGTACGAGTTTAAAGGCAGGACTCCTTACAGCAAACAAACACACATACAAGACAGAAAGGTGTCTCAGTGGACAGAAAAACAGAGGAAAGGCCAGAGACAGAGTGCTAGAAATTGTTTAAATATGCAGGGTTCAAAACCCTTTGGAGCAAAATTCCAATAGTTACAGAGTCTGACCTACACAGGCATAAGGCACACAAAGCAAATCCCTTTAATGAACAGTCATTGACCAGCACTAGCCAATTAGGAGAAAGCTATCCTCCCCCAGTATCAGAGTTTCATAACAAGAGTGTCCCATTTCAAAACATGAAATCTCAAAGGTGGTACTGATAAAACCAAAAATTTTCTTCATTTCTTTAATGTCATAATAAGTTTCACTCAAGTATAGCTCAGAGATGAACACTAGTTTATCCTCAATTGTCAGTGATTTGATTGGTCATTACATAAAAAACATATAATCTAAAAAAGTAGTGTGAATTCCCACATTCACAAAGGTGATCCAGTGATGGTATAGTTACATTGAAAAAGTAATCTGATTACTGATTACTGATTACTCCTTTAAAAAGTAGCTTAGTTACTTTATTGATTACTTTATTTTAAAAGTAACTGAGTTAGATTAGAAGTTACTTTATTAGTTACATTCAGCAGCTGCAGACAACACCCCCTGCCACTTCTACATAAAAAAATGACAACCAATTTTGACAATACTCACTTTATTGGAAATACATTTTTAACTGCAACAATGTATCTCCTGACATTTAAAGTTGAACTTAAAAACTATTTCCTGAAAAAATGTTTTATATGTAAAAACGACGGTTTCTCTTGAATTATCTTAAATATATATTTTTAAATGAAAAATAAAATACAGGTTTTTTTTACTTCACTTAACATTTTTATAAATATTTCTAGACCTGACATTTCTAACTGTTAACCCTGTATTGGCAAAACTGAACATCAAATCTGTTGTTCACAGCATTAGAGCAGCAAGGAGTAGTTTTACAAAACAAAACACAGTGTATATGGTAGTGAGCATGGTAGTATGTTATAATCATCAAAATTAAAAGAAATAAACATTTGAAGTGTATCAGTCTGTGTGTAATGAATGAATATAATATACAAGTTTCACGTTTTGAATGTAATCACTGAAATAAATAAACTTTTTCATGATAGTTTAATTTTATGACCAGCACCTGTAAATACTGCCCTACTAACTTCTTCAGCTCTCCCTACTTACTGGTTTTACACTGAAGTCCAGCTTCTGTTGTGTTTGGGCCAATTACTAAAATTATTAAACCTTTTATCTTTGTGTATTTACCAGTAATTAAGTTTTTTGTCTATTGGTTTAAGAAATTTGGATTGCATGAGGCAGGTTTTTGTAATATTTTGTTTAAACTAGATAAATGAATGTTTCTTATGTATTAGTTCATAGTTTAGTACTGCAGTGTCAGTATAAAGGGTTACTGTCTCTTTAAGAAAAACTTTGTTTTGTTTTAGCAAGTGAAGCAAAGGCTGTTGAAGACTGTAGCCAGCATTTTTGTTTTATAACCCTTCCCTGCATTGTTTACATTTGCATCACTATCCCACAAGAAGAAGTAAAATCGCAAGAAGAAGGTAAAAATATGTCTTTTTACTAAGGAAAATGATTAAAAAAAATAGTAACACACAGTGACTTGGGTAAGTAACTTTAATCTGGTTACTGGATTGGAAATAATAACTTGTTAGATTACTCGTTACTGGAAAAAATGGTCAGATTAGAGTAATGCGTTACTATGTAATCTGTTACTGACATCACTGGTGATTACATGTTGATGTGCAAATGTGCAAATGTGCAAAGGCAAGGTCACGAGCAAAGTACATTACTGGTGGGTTGATTGTTTTCTCACTACTCTTTTAAACTGATTTTGCACATTGTCTGATGTGTTTTAGTGACCAAATATATCTAAGCTTTGTAAGCTCAGATCTTGCATGTGAATCCATGCTTAAAAGTGTGCTATTTAACACACTGAAAGATAAATAACATTTCAATTCCATAGGGTATCATTGATAACAGTCGATCATCACCTAGTGGTTTCATTTTCAGCAGAAGCAGCGCAGCAGGGACCCAGGTGTGAAGTGTGAGCAGTATGCCTCTTTAAAGCTCTGCGTCTCAGGTGCCAAGCTAGTCTGAAGCTGGCTGCCTGCCACCTGCAGTGACTGGAACCTGAACCTCCTCTTCTACTCCAGCCAGCCAGCAGAGCAAGTTCAAGACACACTTAAAAGCTTTATTTCTGATTATCCTTTAGTGCTCCTACCCTGAATGGAACATACAAACTCCTATAGACAGTGTTTAGCGGGAGCACATAAGCATTATGTCCATTAAGTAGTTGCCAGAACACATCTTGAGGGCTGAAAGCATAGATTTTGAAGAGGGTCTCACACTGTGTTATATTTTTCAGTGCACTCCTTACGTAAAATGTGCCTAGAATGCATTATTTTGGGTTATTCTGTTCTGCTTAAAATGTTTTCTGATGTGTACATGGAAGGTATGTGACTTTGATCAGTGTGGAAAGTACCCATATGTGATTTTATACACCAATTTAAACCCCTTTCCCCCATTTCCTGAAACAAGCTTTTTATGGCTGGCTCATTAATAATTTTAATGAACTCTGCTCTGATAGGCTGTTTACAGCTGGACATGGTGCCAGAAATTGGTCAGAAATTAAACTAGCAAACAGTTTAGCAAGAGGAAGATAATTGATGACAGTATGCACAGTATGCAAGAGAAGTGTGTGAGAGAGGCGCTTTCTGAAAATAAAGCAGACAGCTATGATTGGATGATTTACAGCATACATACTGTATAACAAAGTCTTTTGATATGTTTAGATATATTGATATAATATTGATTAGGGAACAAAACCGGACCAACCTTTGTTGAACTTCATGTTAAATTGTATTGTCTCCACTCTGCCTTGACTCCTGATTTTTGACTTGAACTTTTCACATAGACAAGTGAATATAGTGAATCTGTAAAATGCACTAATGGACTTTTAGGACCTTGTTGTAAATGTAAAGCTACATTTACAATGTTCTTTAAAATTTTAAGCTCCACTCTGCCCTGTTGCTCTATTGGAGGCAAGTGGGTGAATTCAAGCTTAACAAATCTCTGACCTTTGCCCTCATTGCTGTCAATAAAGAGATACAATGAAGAAAACAATATATGTAGATGAGTTGCACATCTGAAAGAACTAGCAATCAGTTTAGACCTGGAAGAGAGATTGCATAAAGGTCTCAAGATATTGCTGGTTTTGATCAAACAGTGCTGCCCAATCAAACAGTGCTGTCCAATATGTTCAAGAGGCAAACTAGAACACAGAGGCTTCAGACATTTGTCAAAAGTGAAATGAATTATGTAACCACTGAAAGTGTGAGCCTCCAAAAGTGTGCACAAAATATGAGGTAGCAAAGTAATCGCCACACAATATTTGCTCACCGAATCATGGAGAAACCTGCTAGGAAGTATGGCTTTAAGGCCAACCAACATATACACACACAGGACAGAAAAGTGTCTCAGAGGACAGAAAAACAGGAAAGGCCAGAGACTGAGTGCCAGAGATTGTTTAAGAAAACAAGGTTAAGAACACTTGGAGCAAATTGGCACCAGTTACAGGTGGAGTCTGACCTACACAGACACCAATCACACAAAGCTCCACTGTGCCCTAATGCTCTGTAGAGACAAGTGGGTGAAGTCAAGCCTAACAAACCTTTGACCTCTGCCCTCAGTGCTGCCAGTAAATAGATGCAATGAACAAAACAATGTATGCAAATGAGCTACACAGCTGAAAGAACTAGCAATGAGTTTTAGACCTGAAACAGAGATTATCAAGATATTACTGGTTCTGATCAACCAAATAGTGCTGCCCAGTATGTGCTGAATGAGGCATACTTGAACACTGAGGCTTCAAACATTTGTCAAAAGAATCAAAAGTGAAATTAATTATGAAAGCAACAAGAGTAATTCAATATCTACTGCTGAAGTCATATAGAGATGAAGCAAAACAGGGAAGCGTGAAATAGGTCTATAACTGCCATAGCATGTCTGCCATTGTGTTGCTTTGCTTAATGTAAACCGATAAACCTGGCTAACCTTGCAGCTCCAGTCGATGCTTATTTAGAATACCATTGATTAACAGTTCTGATTATTGATTATGTCGTGCTGCTTGAGGAATTCCAATGGGTCCTGATCAGAGGATGGCCTGCAGCAGATTGTGCTGTCCACTCAGGACAACTTTGACAAGAGACTGAACCATACCAGAGACTGTTCAAGAAAAAAAACACTCAATGCAAACGAGAAATTTTTGAAAAATTTTATGCAGATGAGAACAGTTGAAATTTTGAATGGGGGAAAATGTCATAAAATAGTGGGAATCTAGAGCAGCAATGTTGGTGAGAACATCCAATGGCAGATTATTCTAGAACGAGGTGAAGGGAAGTGGATCTAGAAGAGTGAGGAGAACATTTTTGAATAGTATGAATGGAGAGAACTAGAAAATTAGGAAAACACTCTAGAGCTGTGCTGTGAGGAGAACATCCTAGACGGGAAGAAAATGTTCTAGAATAGTACAAACAGAAGAAAACATTCAGTATCAGTGCGAATGAGAAGAACATTCTAAGACAACATGAACAAAGGGGAAAAAAACTCTAGAAACATGACATGAGGAGAACATCCTAGAACAGTGTGAATGGGAGAGAAGTTTCCAGAACAGTGTTGATGAGAAGAACACTCTAGAACAACATGAATTGGAAAAAAAATGGTGCATTCTGGAAAAGCATCAATGAAAAAAGAAAACATTCTAGAGTCTCTCAATAATCCCACATGATAAGACACACCAGTCAAATGTTTGTTGGTGTTTGCTGGTTTTGTCTTCAGAAATATTACAGAAACTGATTAATTAAACTATTACATTATCTATCTATCTATCTATCTATCTATCTATCTATCTATCTATCTATCTATCTATCTATCTATCTATCTATCTATCCATACAAAAGTGTAAGTAGAGACAACACAAAAGTGCTGCCACCCATCATCGTTTTACACAAACATATGGAAGGTTATGTTTATGATATATATTGAGCGTGATTAAATTATTGTGGGTAAGTAATGTCCAATATGTCCACAGTTGGTTGTGTTTAGGAGGGGAGATGTGGTCATAGCTCTGTGTTGACACACTGGGCCGTTGGCTCGCTTGAAACACAGATTTAAATTACTGTGCCATCTGTTCCCACCGGGAGCCTCGTGGCCATTTTAAAATTCTAACATAGCAAACGTGCACTGCTACCCACCCCAGGCATCATCACACTAACACACTAAGCACTCACTATCTATGATTTTCAGCCCTTCAGTTTTAGGGCTTTCAAATAATTTGAAACATGGGCCTGTACCAAAACAAACATCTAATTCTTAATTGTAAAATAAATTAAATGAATAATTATACATGTGTGCTAGACATACACAGCCTTGCATTAATCAAAACAAGCAATGAATATAATAGATCAAACATTCCTTCTGAATGTATATGTTATTAAATGCAAGTTTTGCATCAGGTCAAAGCAATCAATCTAGCTCATTTAATACAAGACTGCTAATGAATGATTAACATAATTCTTCTCTGATGGCATGTGTCTGCACTGTAAAACACATGTGTCTAAGAGCTACGAATAGTACTACAATTATATATATATATATATATATATATATATATATATATATATATATATATATATATATATAAACAAAAAAAAGGGATAGTTGATTCAAGCCATCAATAATTGTGTAATAATGGTTAATTCTGCATTTTTGCTTGGCCTTCTTGGTACTTCTGTATACACATGAAGATATCATGGTGAGTTATTGGCAACAGAATGTTTTGGCAGAGTTGATAAATGTATATCCTGTTTATATTGGGTGGCACATGGCTTTGGGGAGGCACGGTGGATTTAGTGATTAGCACGTTTGCCTCTCAGCCTTGAGGTCTTGGGTTCAAGTCCCCATCTGGGTAGAGTCACCCTGTGTGCGTGGGTTTCCTCCCACAGTCCAAAAACATGGAGATCAGGTGAATTGGCTCAAAATAACTCTGGTGTTGAACAATCTGAAAATGGTGTGGTTATTTGACCTTCTGA
>BRDA01086058.1:0-10290 GCA_036984385.1 Crenuchus spilurus
GTGTGTCTGTGTGTCCACGCTCACCTTTCCTGTGACGCTGCTGTTCGGTAAACAGTTACAGGAGCTCCTCTTAACAATGTGTCCCCAAGCTTGAGAAACCTACAGGTCCAGGCTGACATGTTTACTTCATTAAAGACACTTTAAAGCAGTGAATTCATTGCTTCTCGTTTTTCACACGCCGCGTTTCTTGGTTGTCCTGAAATGTCATTCGGCGACCTTCCGGCGTAACGTTTTCAAAGTCCCCGGTGCACAGAGTTTCGCTCAAACAATAGTTCCGCCGTTAAACTGCGTAGATTGCGGAGTGAAACGGGTTCAGTGTTTGTCTCCTAATGAAAGTGTCAGATAGTCGTAATTAATATTTATATACACCTAATGTCCGGTGTATCTCTGTGTGTTGCTACAAAATTTAAAATAAGGAGAAACACGTTTTAAATCCTCCTGTTGTGTTCATTTCATGTTTATTAGTTATGTGTTTCTGGGTTCCTGACCACCACAATGCAATTTATTAAGCCACAACAATGCATACTTTATCACTAATTTGATACATCTTTTGATCAACTTAAGTTCTTGTAAATATTACATGTTTTGAAGTTATATTTGCTGTTCATGGCCTGTAGGTCTCAAAGGCCTGAGCCCATACATCTCGTTTTTGAATAATACTAGCATAATATATGGATTATTTTGACTACATGAAATACTCAGCTGGAAAAATGATGCTATTTATTGCAGAATATTTTGTGTCAAAGTTTAACAAGAACTGTGTCCATTCAAAACTGACCGGTATGAATTAATATGTAAAGGACAATGGCCTAAAATTACACATGTTCACCCTCTGTGTTGCTTTTAACCCCGTGGAATCTGAAGGTATTTCAGACACTCTGATGTAGATTTTTACACCCATCTAAAATATCCATCACCCCCACACACCGAAATTGTTACACAGGCCTTTTTTTCAGCACAAACTCAGCAACAAGTGTCAAAACAGTAAGAGTGTCATAAATCTATATTTTGATTAAATCTGCTCTAAACTTAGACTTTCACATGTGCTGATATATTGTGAAAAAACACTCTAAACATTTCTAGCCAATACTTTTGAGCTCAGAACTGAATAAACAGAGATGTTGGCTACACATTGGTCATTACAGTTTTATGAAATTGTATGTGGTTTTATTTCTAAAGCTTAACTAATGTGAGGTGACACTGTTTCCCTCAGCCACTAACCCTACATTAACTAACCCTATTCTCCACTCCCTCAAAAACTCTACCCCTTGACCCTTTGTCCCCTTCCTCAAAAACCCTACTCCTTGACTTTCCTCTTGTTCCCTCCCTCAAAAATCCCACCTCTTGACACTCCTCTTGTCCCCTTCCACTAAATCCATACACTTCGACCCTCCTATTGTCCACTCCCTCAAAAACATCTACCCACTGATCCACCTATTATCCCAACCTTAACAAACCTACTCATTGACCCTCCTATTGTCCCCTCCCTCAAACACCTCTACCCTTCGACCTTTCTCTTTTCCCTCCCTCAAAAACCCTACCACTCAACCCTCCAATGGTCTACTTCCACAAAAACACTACCCATTGACCTTCGTATTGTCCCCTTCCACAATAACCCTAAACTTTGATCCTCCTGTCCAACCTTGATCATAATTAACTGTATATAAACCACAAATAATATGTGTTCTTTGGACTGGATCAGTGACATACTCAAGATACGCCTGTCATTTTCATCATATACATTCTGAAACCTGATGGTCCAGTCTCCTGATCCCTCCTGACTCTCCATGCTAGATTTATAACAACACACAATAATATTATTAAGCAAGAACATGTGTACTATCAGAAACATATTTATTGCCACTGCTCACACAAGTAGCCTTTACAGCTCACATCAAGAAATGTTTTCATGATGAATCATGCTTCTATTTTGGAGAGTCATAGAGCCTCAGGTTGACCTCACTGCATCTCAGTTCTTTATTAACCATACATAACTATTTATTAACCAAATGTATGTCTGCTATTTATATGTCAATGTGTACTGGTACATTCAGCCATTAAGCTTGCATACCAGTTGACTAGACTGAAGTGCAAATGAAGGTAAATTAGTGCCAGCACATTTTTTTCCATATTCATAATTTTCACTGGAATCACATTATTTTGCTGGAAGAATATCAATTGTGAGGCTGATAAACGTCCAGCTGAGCTGTGATCTGTGTATGGAATGTAGATGCATTGTATTACTTTGTGGATCATGGCTTCTCTATGCCCTTGTGGCTGTGGAAAAGATTAATTTATGATAATTCATGTACCTTAGAGTCTCATGCTGAGTTGAAGTGATAGTGGAGGTCATGTATTGATGCCATAAAAGAGTTCTGTTGTTTAACATGAGGGTCTTTGATTCAGTAGCTAATAATGTTTATAAGTTATGGCCACTTAGTGCTGACACTCTTCACCTGGTGTGAAGAAAAGTAATTCATACATATGTAAAGATGATTAAACATTATAGCATCAATGTACATGACATAACACTGACAGTGAATAGTCTTAAAGACACAACATACCATCAAAAGGTATCAGCATGTTCTCCAAGTCTGGTACAACATAAATAAACTGAGCTACTGTCTTCCATAAGCCCTGGGGATGCTCATCATGTCCTTCTTTTGGCTAGCATGCCGTCACATAAGCCCAAACAGACAAAGCCAGTTATAAAAGCAAATAACAACAAGAACAGCAACTTAAGATTGTGACTGTTTTTGTGAACGTGTTTTTATTGCTTCTATATGCAGCTCATACTGTGAAAAGCCTCTTGAAGTAAACAAAATTGTTCTTGTGCTCTGACGGCTTTCAGGAGACAATCACACAGTGCTGTCTTCTTTACTGGGGTAAACACTTCCCTTGTGAAGTGTGTGACTGTAAGTGCTATACAAAGAAGGACCTATTTAAATTCTCCTTGTAGCTCTATAATTGTTAAGATCCAAGAAACAATCTTGGCATTATAATTAGAAACTTAAATACAGTGCAAGTCATGAGTAAAGTGGGACATAAAATTTTGTGTGCAAAGATTAATCATAGATCCAATATATTGGACATTGTAGGAAATACTTTTACTTAGTGTTTACGTCTGAAATATCTCATTCACAAAATATTCTTTAAAGAATCATTAATTACGTGGATCTTCTGGAAGCCCCAAGTGGATCTATTATGACATTAATAAAAAATCACCTTTAGTTGAAGAGGTCTTCAACATCCATTCATCCATTATCATATCCACTTAATCCTAATCAGGGTCGCGGTTAGTCCCCTACCCTTTCACTGTGCGTAGGACAGGGCATTCTAGCCTCAGTGTCAATCCATCACTGGGTGCACACACACCCAAGGACAATATAGAGTACCCAATTCACCTGACCTCCATGTTTTTGGACTGTGGGAGAAAACCGAAGACCCCAGAGATATGGGAAACCCACGCAGATACGGGGAGAACACGGAAACTCCACCAAGACATCAGCACTGAGAGGTGAGTGTGGTACAGCACCTTCTCTTTTGAGAAAACTTAGATAGATACTTTATTGATCCTTTGCGGGAAATTCAGGTCCCAGCCAGTGCTGGCAGGGCAGCCGTTTAACACAGCGCCAACCTTAAAACTTTACACTAGATGTTGGAACATTGCTGTGAGGATTTGATTGCATTCATCCACAAGCACATTAGTGAGGTTATGTACTAATGTTGGATGATTAGTTCTAGATCATAAACTTCATTCTATCTAATCTCAAATAGATGGACCTCTGTCACTCTACAGAACATGGTTTGACTGCCCAACAGCCCAATGCTGTCTTTATAGTCCTCTACTCAGCATTTGGCATTAGACATGCTGACCTTAGGCTCAACTGTGATGGCTACACAGTGTCCCATCCTATTAGCAATGCTAATGGAGATTGAACAAGCTGTGTGCAAAAATGTCAGCAATTGGTGCAGCTTAAAGTAGCTGAATTCACTAATTAGAAAGGGCTTGTGGTTACTTTGATGCATAAAGAATATTATATTTGGCAGCACTGTCTTTCAGACTGGTAATGACAAATAACAACAGAGTTGGAACCAAGTTTCACACACACTCTGGGCATTGTATAGTATAAAACTTAGTGTAGTCTAACAGGTCTTTTCTCTAATCATTACCCCTGATATCAGTTACTGTAGCCTGTGGAGTGATACAGATATGAGGATATGTGTGAGGAGCTGAATTTAAAAATGTGGTAAATCAGTTAAAATTTTGGGTTTTACAGTTAGTGCATTATGTAACAAACACCTTCACATATATACTGACGAGTCTCAACATTCAAACCACTGAGTGATAAAGTGAATAACATTATCTTGTACAATGGCATTTGTCAAAATATTTGTCAGTGGTGGGTAGATGGGACTGAACCATATTCAGTTTCCATAACCATTTCAATATTGTTTAACACAAACTGTAGAATACACAGTGCTCTGTGAAAAAGTCACTATTTAATTGGCAGTAAAAAAATCTGCAGACTAATAGCTAATCAAAATCATTAGTTGCAGGCAAATGTGCAAAGATAGAAAGTACAGAATATATACAGTATATATATCATTAGATTATTAACTGTGTCTGGTTCAGAAAAATACAATAAAATGAGCAAAATACTATTAAGACTAAGTGGTTAAGATTAAGAGTAAGTTGCTTCCATGGTGATATACTTCTACAAACCCTTTTCTTTTTTAGTGTATTACTAATAGTGCACACATGAACAGAGGGTTTGTCTTTGTAAGGTTAGCCTTTTAGTATTTCTCACCTCTTTCAGGATAGCCCTTTGTGCTCCTAGTCAGAGTAAGGCAAGACACATTTCAAGAAGAAGACAAAATCAAGAAAAAGAGAAAAAGTTACACAGGTTAAAAGTACTGAGATAAATCAACATAAAATTCTTCTCAAATGCAGATCAGAACACATTTGTGACCCCGCCAGGGAAAACCGGGTCAAAGTCATTTTTTCCAAATATGAGTTACATGCATATTTGTAAAGAGAACTGTTAAAGGAAGCCTCACACAAAGTTTCAGCAGATTATCTCTCATACTTACAGAGATAGAGCATTCTGAGACACAGCATACTGACACTCAACTCAGTTTATTTGTGTCACAGGACATTAATACACCAGAAACGCTTAAAATTAATCAAAATAAATCAAAATATAGCAGAAATGAAGACTAAAAGACGACGCTGGCTAAATTTGCTCTGTTTACATCAGCTGAAGACTTCTGACCTGCTCACGTTTGGCGGATGGATACATGAGCTCAAACCCATTTCTACAGTGAAGAGAAGTAGTTCAGGAGCCGAATGACACACAACAAGCTTGTGTACGTCCGCGGTACAGTAGTTCTACATCCGCATTCGAGGGGTCACAGAAACCCATTTTTCAGGTAAAATCTGCTGAATGGCTTACTGTACAAAAGCATATTTTTTGGTGAATTTTTGTTTTTGGTTAAAAATATAATAATAATAATAATAATAATACATTGGATTTGTAATGCACTTTTCATTTGTAGCAAATCTCAAAGTGCTAACAGTATATAAAAAAATCAATTAAAAGATAAAAAAATTAATAAAAAAAATAAAAATAATAAAATAATAAATGAAATAAAAGAAAAGAAAAATAATTTATTGTCCATATGTCCTCATAAAAAGATAAGTCTTAAGTCCCTTACATGTACTACAATAAGTACTACAATAGATATCTGAGACTATTATCTTTCATTTACAGCAATAAAACCAAGAGGCTAAGTTTTGTTGCTAATGTGACAGGCTGAATGACACCATGTCTCAATAAGTTACCCAGCGACTTTGACCTGGGTTTCCCTGGCGGGGTCACATTTAATGACCATTTTATGCAGAAATCGGAGTAATCCCAAAGGATTCACATACTTTTTTGCAACTGTATATAATCATCTGAAGCTGTTTAACTGTCTTTTTTGAAAGTTCAATCAGGAGATCATTACAATAATCAGTCATGCTAGAAAGAAATTTGTGGATGAGTTTCTCCAGGTCTGGTTTAGACAGAACACATCTGATCTTGTTGATGTTCTTCAGGTGATAAAAAGCTGATTTAGTAACTGATTTAACATGAGCACTAAAACAGATCTGAGTCCAGAAGTACACAAAGTTTGCATGAGTAGCAACAGTCCAGATTTTATTATATTGGTCGACAAGTTGTTGAACCTTTGATTGACCTTTTCCAGCTTCATGAGTCTCTGTAGCACATCTCTTCATCAATGACCGGTCTTTCCTGAGGTCCGTTTTTTTTGTCAGTAACCAGGCTTTGTGTACATTTTTAATGGGTAAACCACCTGTGAAGCCCACACTTCCTGTCTCCTCACCTGAATTGAAACATCTTTTGCCACTTACCCATTGGAGCGGTTATTAATACAGAGGTTCGCTTTTTCTTTCCTGTGGATGTTCATCCAATGTGCTCAATAAAAGACATGAACAGTACATCTGTGTGTTACGATAGTGTTTGTGACTTTTGTGTAAGTTCAGAGTTTTGACTGTATGTATTTTTAGTCGCACTTAGCAACAGACATTTCAGTCTCCTGATCTAAACCAAATGTAAACACCCATTGGGACAAGAAGAATCCACAAGTGAGTATGAAGGCCTCTGGAGATACTGTGCTGCTCTCAGATGCATGGCTGTGTGATCTCCCAACCATCAAACATCATAGGAGAAAGTCTCAGGGCTGTTATCTCAGCAAAAGCAGAGTACAAAGGACAGGATTCAGGGGTGGCAATTATTCTGCCATCCGGCTTTGTTCTACGTTCTAAGGGCTAGTTGTTCATTACAGTTATTTTAGTTTCCACAAAAGCCACTTAGAAGTTCAATCTGGTAAAAATATCAGTAAAATTTTATGGGAGACGCATAGACTGTACCTACTTCTACCTATAATAATTGAAACATCTCTCTCTCTCCCTCTCTTTCACTCTCTCTGAGGATTTCCCCTGGCTTTGCCCTGGTGATCGTGGTGCTTAATTATACATGACTTCAGAGTTAATTGAAAGGCTGTGCGAGTGTGTGAGTGAGTACATGTGTGTGAAGTTCAAAGACTTCCTTGGTTTACAAAGATTTGATTGTGTTCACTGGACAAGATCATCTCCAGCTACAGGCCTGATGGTTATGGTCAGCATCTTTTGATCTGCTAAAGACAAGCCACAGATGCTTACTGTCCACACGCACAAAACTCATGAGCTCAGTCTTTATGAAAACACAAATGTGGCATTTTAAAAACAATAAAGCTGTAAGTAGAACATTGTGTGTGTGTGTGTGTGTGTGTGTGTGTGTGTGTGTGTGTGTGTGTGTGTGTGAGACAGCCTCCGAACGTCTGCAGAGTCAGCAGTACTGAGCAAGGGCATTCAGTATAAGCAACCACATGAAATAATGCAACATAATCTTCTTGTTCCACAAACTGCACATTCAAAGGACATTTTATCAGAGTCAAGGAGAAAAAAACGGTTTCTTATTCTTTATTTTCAACATGCAACATACAGCCTGATATCTGCAGCGAGCAGTCTCTCTCTCACACACACACACACACACACACACACACACACGCGCGCGCATACCCACATGCATACACAATCATTCATATACATATACATATATATTGGAGAAGAGGAGACAAGGCGAGAAGGCAAAAAGGAGCAGGAGGAGAGAATGAAAGAAGAGAAACCGAGCAGAGAGTCGAGAAGAAGAGATGATGGGCAAAGAGAAACAGAGAAAGAGAAGAGATGAGACAAGCTAAGAAGAGAAACTGAGAAAAGGAAAAAGAAAGAAGAGTAAAATGAGACAGAGACAGAGTAAATAATACAATAAAAGAGTTTAAAAGATGAAAATGTGAGAAGAGAGTAGAGAAGAAAGGGGGAGAAGAGAAGAGGATCTAATGCATTAACAGCTACTCACTCCAAATATCTGAAGGAACTTGCGGATTAAGAAGTTTTAAGAAATTTAGCAAAAAAGTTCAACAAACCTGTAGAAAAGAACAAAAGGTTCTATAATGTCTATCCACAGAGTTTTGCCCATTCACCATGCTTTCATTTAAATATGTACTGAATAGCTTGTATTTAACTCTACATACTGTACACATGATTACTTTAATATGATAGTTCTCAGCTCTTACAGCTCACACATGCAAAAATCAAACCTCAGCTACTCAAACAACTGAATCAATGATCAAACGGTAGCACTTTAAAACAACAGTGGTGCTGACTGTCTGCTCATAAGAAAGCACTGTTTCACCATCAGGTCATGGAATAACATGCTCCTCTGGACTAGATAGCCCTTCAATAGCTGATGCTCTATAGGAAACTGGTCATCTAGACTAAGACTTGCTTTGCAATGTTCACTGTGGATGTAAGCTTTTATTATTGTTCCATATGTACTGTATAGAAAGACAGATCTGGTCCATTCTTCCTTAACAAACAAACAAAGTGTTTAGTGCACACTGACCCATCATTATCAACAAACACCAACATTCAACTGTTGGCTGCCAGCGTTTTTGAAGCTCAGCTGCTTGTGCTGTTGCCATGTCTTTGTGGAAGGAAATGAGATGATTGAAAAAGATGTAAATATGTCCATCATCTTATTCTCGTCAGGGTCCCCCCCCCCCCTTCACCAGTCACAGGGCAGGGCATCTTAGCCAAACCCAGAACAGGGTGCCAATCCATCGCTGAGTACACATTACACTTATATAGCGCCTTTCTAGACACCAAAGGATGCTTTACAATCGACACACTTCCTATAAACACACTCTGGCAAGAAGCGGCAGCCAGTCGTGCACAGCGTACTCTCAACCGGAAGTGACCGTCCACCTGGAGGACTGCATCCAGCACCAGGGGGATCACCCAGGACAGAGTGCCAACCATATCTGGGCATACATACATACACACACAAGTAATTTAAAGTACCCAATTCACCTGACCTCCATGTTTTTGAACTGTGAGAGGAAACGCACACAGACACAGGGAGAACATAAACACTGCACTCGGATGGATTTTCATCAATCCCCATATTGTGAGATGTTTATGTAGCTCAGGTTTCTCTTCAAACACCTAAACTTTCCACCTTTTAAAGAGTTCTAAAGACTTCTGTTGACATGAACACTGACAAGTTCTTAATTTTTGAAGGTTCTGCTTTAGCAGAGTTACACATATTTGCCCCCTAAACACTGACAGCTGAAATACCCTCAAGAAAGGCACTAACCTGCAACTGCTCCCGGAGTGCTGTAGCTGATGGGGCTGTCTGCATTGCTCACTAGTCTGTGTGTGTTCAACATTACGGCTGGGTTAAATGCTGAGAAGCACATCTTCTGCTTCTTTTATAGATACTCTACATTCACTAATCTCATTAAAACATCTATCTGCTTGTATATTACACAATCTAAACAAATGATATGCAAACAACTGGTAAACGATTGCTATGAGAGTTTCAGACAAATAGTATCACTGATTTTTTAGTCAGTTTCCTAAAAGGCCTGATATTTTGGAGACTGTTCACTGCGATGACAAGAGCACATGCCAAGATTCTGACTGTGATCTCTCTTTATCAGGATTAAGCTTAATCAGATGACTTGTTCTGCTTTAGTTAGTATGAGTGGAGGAGGTGTTCTAGAAGTGGTCTACAGGTACAGCACACCAAAGCAGTGTGCATATTTGCTGGAAAATATTTGTTGGGCCAGTGTGCATTAGGGTTTAGAGGGAATAAAAAATAAATAAATAAATAAATAAATAAATAAACAACCAGAAACTGCAGCTCTAAATTACTCCATACAATGATAAACATTCCATACAACGATTCTGTAAATCATCAGCATGTATAACTCTCCAGGTGAGCTGTGCTTGTGCGTTTGGCTCAGGGACTGAAGGCTCTGGAAGACTCAAAGTCTGACAGACACTTAGGTTTGATGCCTTTACTGTTGTAGTAATCCACCACCTGATTGGGCACCTCAGCCAGGACACTCTTCGCCAATGCTGCAGGAGAGGCCTGAGAGAGAGAGAGAGACAGAGAGACAAAGAGAAAGACAGAGACAGACAGACAGAGAGATAGAGACAGACAGAGAGATAGAGACAGACAGAGAGACAGAGACAGACAGACAGAGACAGAGAGACAGACAGACAGAGAGAGACAGAAAGACAGACAGACAGAGACAGAGAGAGAGAGACAGACAGACAGAGATAGAGAGAGAGAGAGAGACAGACAGAGAGACAGACAGACAGACAGAGAGAGAGAGAGA
>BRDA01086059.1:0-11251 GCA_036984385.1 Crenuchus spilurus
AGACGTGCGGCAGGTTTACTTTAAAAAGCGGATTACTGGACAAAAACATTATTTTAGTCATTCTGTGACATTTTCTTTTAGTTTTTATTTGTCGACTAAAAGTCTAATACTTTTAGTCATAGTTTTCGTTTTAAAATATTAGTTTTTATTTAGTTTTCGTCTCGTTTTCGTCGTGAAAAAATGGTCGTTAACGAAATCAACACTGCTTTTGTCACCTTCATTCACCTGGAAATACCTCCACACCGCTGACATAGCTGCTCCTTCTCTACTACCGGGCTGGTTAAAGTCACGCTGCCGTTAAGTGGCTTGTTCAGCTCGGCTTTTGTAGCGCAAACTAATACTGTCTGTTAGAAGGAAACGAAGCTCCCATCACGTTGGTATCGGATCCTGTAGTATCGGAGCACTTTTATGAATACGAGTACAAGTACGCGCACATGGTATCGGACAGATACCCGATGCTGGTATCGGTATCGGGGCATCCCTACTTCTTACCTTTAATTAATCACGAATTGGGACATTACATAACCATTTAATAATGTTGTATACATCTAATAGATTCATAAACTAGAGATAAGCTGATAAAACCCACTTCTGATACCAATATCGAAACTAGAACCTGATGATCTTTAAAATGATCTATTCTCAATTGAAGCTGTTAACTGTGGACCATTAAATTATTGCCAGAAAACAAATTCACTGAAACTGGTGTGTTCATTTGACCTTTAAATAGTTAAATAACACATTTGTATAATAATATATTTGTTTTGTATCATATTTGATACACCCAGATTTTTTTTGCTCACAGTATGTTGTTTAAACAAATAAAACAAACAGAACTCAAACTTGTTAAAATCCCATACATTTTAGTTTTCTTTACATTTTTACTCATCATTTCAAACTTAGAAATCTGCACGTATCTTCTGGTGCATGCAGTGCATGAATCATCCACCGGGGGCAAAACACATGTATCTGATTTTTTGTACATATTTTTTTTTACCAATTTTATACCAACTGATCAACCAAACAAGCAACCAATCATTAAATCAATCAACCAGTCACTCACACAACCAACCAATCATTAAATCAATCAACCAATTAACCAGCCAACCACCAACCAATCAACCAACCAATAACCCAATCAACCAACCAATAACCCAATCAACCAACCAACCAGTCATTAAATCAAGCAACCAGTCACTCACACAACCAACCATTAAATCAATCAACCAATTAACCAGCCAACCACCAACCAACCAACCAATAACCCAATCAACCAATCAATAACCCAATCAACCAACCAACCAACCAACCAATAACCCAATCAACCAACCAACCAGTCATTAAATCAATCAACCAACCAACCAATCATTCAATCATTCACCCAATCACTTCAATCAACCAATCAGTCAAGTAATGAACCAACCAACCAACCAACCACCAAACCATGTCTATTATATACTACTGCATCTCAAAAAAATTAATAAGTTCATCTGTTCCTAATTTAATTAAAAATGTTATACCGTCACATATTTTATATTCATTACAGGCAATGTGACATATGAAAGGTATTTTAGTTTTGTCTTAATGTTTATCTGTTTGACTTACAGCAGAAATCCAGAATCTCAAAGTATTCGAATATTTAGGGTTGAGCATTAAAGCTTGAAATATGTCACTTTACACGTAATGAATTTTACATTATATTCTAATTTTAGATGCACTAGTATTATTTTCTATATATGAATAAATATATATATTGTTCATCACACTGAGGCCTTACAAACTCAACTATGTATGAAATATGATAGACTTGGCTTTATTGGGCTAATATGATAGCACCACAGCAGGATACATTTAATCTTTCACTTTTCTGCTGTATAACATCCAGAATTTTCTGATATCTGTGTCAGTGTCATCTCAAGCTAAACCACACCACATCATCTCACTGTAAGTTACACAGAGGAGTTATACTGGAGCAGGGCCGATGAAGGGCTGCAGCAGGTGAACATGTGATAACCATTAGTGCTCCTGCTGGCCAGCTTAAGGCCGACTCACAGGCCGGGTGAAAGGGAGTGAATGGGCAGTAAGGGCCTCATGCAGACCGCAGATTTCTCCCCAGTAGCTCCGAGCCAGCTGGGCCTGCCCCACGGCCTGCGGTCTCCACTGAATAGTACATCTGGCAGTGGGGCTCCACTCTGCTTTATTTAGACCTGTGTGAAGCTGGAACCCAGCAGAGAACTTGTGTCCAAGCATTGCTCGCAATCTAGTCCCTACCTACCATCATCGAGGAAAGAAAAATACAAAAGTCTCAGTAGTTTATCTTATGCAAGCAAGTCTCAAATGACCTTGAGTTCAAAGTCTTTTTTGAAAATGGTTCCATATAAACCCCATAAAGGGTTCTGCAATCATTACAATTTCAAGCTTGTGAAGATTTTTCAAAATGATTCTGTATAGAACCATCTAAACAGTAAATCTACCAGTGTTAAATCAACACTATTAGAGTTTAATTAACACTGAGGGTGTCAAAATGTAACACTCTCAGTGTTAATTTAACTCTAATAGTGTTGATTTAACACTGGCAGATTTACTGTATACAGCACAATCCTCATCACTTTGAAGAGCCCTTTAACCATGCAAAGAACCCTTTGGTTTCTTTGAATGTTCATGGTTCTATATAAAACCATTTTCTTAACTGAAGAACCCTTGAAAAACCATCTTTTTTAAGATGTGATATCAAGACATGAAAGAACAACATTTGAGCATTAAATAAATTGAACTCTATGATGTTCCTTTAGTCCTGTCATCATCTTTGATCAACCAACATCCCATTAAACTGTTTTGACAGGTCCAGCATCTCGTCCTCACATTCAGAGCTTCTTTATTTTCTTCTTTTCTAAGATCCACACTAAACGAGGAGTCATATGGAAGCTGAAACTCGCCTTTGTTCATTTCTAAGCTGCTGATTTAAAATTCTGTCACGTCTTCAGTTACATTAAATGTTGATTTTTGTCCTAGGCAAATGCTCAAATTCTGGCTTGCTGAAGGCGCCCTCTTGTGGCACAAATCTGAACCTACACAAAGTCCCTTTAATGCTGTGCAGCTTGAAATAAATTTGCATTTACAACTGAGGCATTTAACAGCAACTAAATGACTTCTGAGACTTAAAATCTAAAAGATCTTACATTTTTAGTGTTGACTAGTATTTTCTAGTGCATTTACTGATCATTTTTAGGGTTATTTTCAAAAATACATCCACATTTTGCATTTATTTCATGAAATTACTGTATAAAACATTACATTTTGCACATTCAGAGTCAGGTGGAGAATTCTAAGTAATGTTGTGGAAGTGTACAGACACTAAAAAAGTTTTTTTATTAACAGTACTTGATGCTGTTCTACATAAGCTCCGTTTTGTGTTGCTAGTTTGATACTGAACTCAATTATAAACTGTGGAAAAGGTTTGCTTTCGAACGTGTGAAGACATACAGACTGAGAGAAATGCCCTGAAGCAGAATATAAGTTGATTCAAACATGTTGAGTATGTTAAATTAACAGTGTAGGTGTTCAGTGACTTCTGCAGAATTTAATTTGCATTTAGGTGCTATACAAGGAAAATAATTTGTATGTGAGAAATGTTCCTGGTGTGAAATTGTAGACTGTTGCCATGTGGACGTTCTGAATGTGGTAGAGGTTATGTAGTGTATAGTTATGTATGTTTTATATATGGTCATTAAAAGTCTAAATTGATAGTAGACCATGTTATGACCATTACATTTATGAGTGATTGTTTTAAGAGATTAAGGTTATGAATGTTTATGCTTCCGATTTCATTTAAGTAACACAAAACCAGAAGAAATAATTTGTTGTTAAGCTAAACCAGAAGTGCTGTGGAATCACAAATAAAAAGGAAAATCTGTATTATAACACCAAAGTCAAGCTGATTTATTTTCAAATTGTATCAAATTTGTAACATTACAAATCTCTCAGATTTATAATTTTTTTGATTTTTATTCAATTCACTATTTAATTCTTGCATTATGACATCCAGTGTGGACAGCAAAGTAGAAATTTCATTGTACAGGGAAACATGCTTGGAAGTTCAGGTTCAAGACGTCTTTATTGTCATTTCAGATATATACAGTACAGTACATATTGCAACTAAACAACATTCCTCCAGGACCAAACCATACAGAACACAAATTCCATGAAAAACAAACAATAAACATACAATAACTACAAGCCTTAATAAATACAAAACATACAAACACTGCTTGTTTAACTAGAGTAAGACACATTAGAGGATGAAGGACAAATGTGCTGTTGGTCAGTATGTGGTACTGAGTGACATTTATCAGCAGGTTTAAAGTACAGTGTGCAAATGTGCAGCGATATTTAGTCCCTGAGAGTCAGATGGTGTGTGTTAAGGACGGTGTGTAGGTCTGACAGCCTGAGGGATGAAACTGTTGGACAGTCTAGCAGTGAAGGTCTGAATGCTGTGATATCTTCTACCAGAAGGCAGCAGGTGAAGAGACCAGGTGATGAATGTGATGGGTCCTTCATAATGCTGAGAGCTTTCTGGATGCAGCACTTGTTGTAAATGTCTGTGAGAGATTGGAGAGAGTCCTCCCTACAGGCTGGAGAGTCTTGCGGTCAGAAGCAGTGAAATTCCCAAACCAGACAGTGATGCAGCCGCTCAGGATGCTCTCTATGGTTCCTCTGTAGAAGGTGGTGAGGATGGGGGGTGTAAGGTGAGCTTTCCTCAGTCTTCTTAGAAAGTCGAGACACTGTCAGGCTTTCTTGCTTATGGAGGAAGCCGGTATTGAGGGACCAGGTGAGGTTTCCCACCAGCTGAACACCAAGGAATTTGGTATATCTGACAATTTCCACAGAGGAGCCATCCATGTACAGTGGAGATTGGTCTATCTGTGTTCTTCCAGAGTCAACACCAATCTGTTTAGTTTTTGTCAACATTCAGAGACAGGTTAGTGACTTTCCAGCACCAGTCTGTTAATTCTTCCAACTCCTCTCTGTTATCTGACTCATTATTTGTCGTGTCATCTACAAACTTGATGATGTGATTGGAGCTGTGCATTGCTGCACAATTATGAGTCAGTAAGATGAGCAGCATGAACCTGAGGAACTACCTTGCTCAGTGTGCTGGTGCTGGAGGTGACTGTGCCAATCTGGACAGACTGAGGTCTCTCAGTCAGGAAGTCCACAATCCAGTTGCAGAGAGAGGTGTTCAGTCCCAGCAAGCTCAGCTTCCCAATCAGGTGCTGAGGAATGATGGTGTTGAATGCTGAGCTGAAGTCTATGAACAGCATTCTAACATATGTGCCATTCTTGTCCAAGTTGAATGGTGGTGGCTATGGCATCGTCCATAAAGCAGTTGTGATGATACACAAATTGCAGTGGATCCATTGAGGGGGCAGAAGCACCTTGATCTGCATCATGATGATCTTCTCAAAGTACTACATGATGATGGTTGTAAGTGTGACAGGAAAGTAGTGATTAAAGCAGGACACTGATTACTTCTTTGCCACCAGCATGATGGAGGTCACCTTGAAGCACGTTGGAATGATGGAGCTGCTCAGAGAGATGTTGAAGATGTCTGTGAAGACATCTGCCAGCTGGTCTGCACATCCTCTGAGCACTGTGTCAGCAATGTTGTCCAGCCCAGTGGTCTTTCATGGGTTGACTTTGTGTAGAGTTTACCTCACAATCTCTGTAGTTAGACAAAGCACCTAATCATTGGGAGGAAGAATGGTTCTCCTCACCACCACACTGTTCTGTGCTTCGAACTAAACATAGAAGGTGTTTAGCACATCTGGAAGGGAGGCATCAATGTCTCAGGCAGGTAGGGTAGTCCTGTAGTTGGTGAAGGCTTCGATGCCCTGCCAAATGTGCCATGTGTCACTGCTGTTTTGGAAGAGGTTGTTGATGCTCTGGCCATGTGCGTGCTTTACTTCTCTGATGAACAGTTTGTCTCTTGCTGTCATCCAATTTGAAGGCAGAGTCTCTGGCTCTCAGCTCCATAAATGTGTTGGACATGTTAGTGTAAACAAGATGCAATGTATTCACCCCCCTTGTAGCAAAGTCCACATTTGTAATAAAATAATTTTAAGAATAACTGGGTCCAGGTTCTTATTGTTTAAGGTTATGAATGGATGTCGTCATGAGTGCATTGGCATATTTCATGTTTTTACACCCCTGTTACTTAATTTCTGGCTTCAGTTAGATTTTTTCTGTATTTCTTCATGTTCTTTGTTTCCCTTGTATTACACTTTGCCTCGTGTCACTGTTTACGTTTAGTCTCCGCCTTGCACCTGTGTTATATTTATAACCCCTCCTTCCCCAGGTGTTTGTCATTTTCTGTGTATACAGTATATTCCCGACAATCCCTGTTGTATTTTTCTAGTCTTGTCATCTATTTGAGTTCCCGAATGTTTTGAAATAAACTCGTTATGCATGCAAATACATCCATCCTCCTCGACAGATGTGGCATCGTTATCAGTGGTTAAGGTTATGAACAGTTAAGGTTTATCACAATTTAGCGCCCCCCTCAACTAACATTCCACCTCCCATGTTATGTCATGTTTACATGTTTCTAAAACATGACAAAGTCTGCACAATATTTTTAGAGTGGAGTTACTCTTAGTTAATGTTATAGATGTGTTTATGATTATGAAGAGTATCAGCTGGATATACAGATCATATTAAAACATCTCATGTAAATAGTGATTATAATGAGATATGACATATCTGTACATGAACATGTCATTGGGACAGAGCCGGACAGAATCTTGTTGCAGTAAAACGTATGTGAACCCTTTGGGATTACCTGGATTTCTGCATAAACCGGTCAATAAATGTGTTCTGAACTTCATCTAAGTCACAACAATAGACAAACAGTCTGCTTAAACTAACACCACAAAAAATAATGTTTTCATGTTTTTATTGCACACAACATGTAAACATTCACAGGGACGGGTAGAAAAAGTATGTGAACCTTTAGGCTAATGACTTCTCCAAGAGCTAATTGGAGCCAGGAGTCTGTCAGCCTGGAGCCAATCAATGTGATGAGATTGGATAAGTTGGTTAAAGCTGTCCTGCCCTTTAAAACACACCAGTTTTGAGTTTGCTGTTCTCAAGAAGCATTTCCTGATGTGAACCATACCTCACAAGAGAGCTCTCAGAAGACCTACATTCAAGAATTAGTGACTTGCATGAAGCTGGAAAGGGTTACAAAAGTATCTTTAAAAGCCTTAATGTTCATGTATCCACAGTAAGACAGACTGTCTACAAATTGAGAAAATGGTGGAGGGGGAATTATGGTTTGGGCTGCTTTGCTGCCTCAGAGCCTGGAAAGATTGCTGTCATCAATGGAAAAATGAATTCCCAAGTTTATCAAGACATTTTGAGGAAAATTTAAGACCATTTACAAGACTGTTTGCCAAATGAAGCTCAACAGAGGATGAGTGATGCAACAGGACAACCAGTACCGGCACTAGGCATGCGGGTGCCGTGGTTTGCGTGTGCGGAGAACCGCCACTGAGGACAACAACCCAAAACATAGAAGTAAATCAACAACAGAATGGCTTCAACAGAATACACCTGGAGTGGCCCAGTCATACTGTGATATGACCTCAAGAGAACGATTCACACCAGACATCACAAGAGTGTTGCTGAACTGAAACAGGGTTGTGAAGAGGAATGGTCCAAAACTCCTCCTGACCGTTGTGCAGGTCTGATCTGTAACTACTGGATATGTTTGGTTGATGTTATTGCTGCCAAAGGAGAGTCAACCAGCTATTAAATCCACTTTTTCCACCCTGCACTGTGAATGTTTACATGTATAAATGTAAACCAATTTATGCAAAAATCCATGTAATCCCAAAGGGTTCACATATGTTTTCTTGCAACTGTATATAGTGCAAAAATATGTACTATTTTATTGTTTGACTCTCTTTTAAATAAATAAATCTTAAATTTTCTATCATCAGATTTTTACTAGTTTTGTATCTTTACTGTTACTGACTATCTCTTTAACTGAATTACTGTACAGTGTCTTTGGGTACCTTGAAAGGCACTTACAAATAAAGTTGCAATAATAATAATAATAATAATAATAATAATAATAATAATAATAATAAACGTTTTGTTTTGATGCAGGAAAAAGTGAAGAATCATCCAGAGGAATGTCTGTTAGTTATGATCTGAGACCAGCAGCTTTATAGACGTATTTAGTGTATCTGATGAAACTGGTAAATAACTGTGTGTGTGTGTTTGTACTGCCAGATAATTGTGGAATGCAGCTCCTGAATGGCTGAGACTCAAAACGTTCCCATGTGCTCAGGTAAATCTTTCAACTGAAAACAATTAGAGATGCCACTGTCTGGAATATTTTCCAAGCCGAGCCAGTTTTTTATGCCGTGAGGTTTATCTGGATAAATGCTACTACATACAGCCTGCCTGAAACAGTTTAATTTAACTGCACAGTTTACAATGATTTTATACACACACACACACACACACACACACACACACACACACACACACACACACACACACACACACACAGGTGCATCTCAATAAATAAGAATTTAAAAGTGAATTTATGTCAGTAATTCATTTAAAAAAGTTAAACTCATTATATAGTTTCATTACACACAGAGTGTCTATTTTTAAGTGTTTTTGTCTTTTAATGTTGATGATTATGTGGTATGGAAGCCCAGGTTGCTTTGATAGCGGCCTTCAGCTTGTCTGCACTGTTGGGTCAGTTGTCTCTCATCTTCCTCTTGACAACAGCACATAGATGCTCTGTGGGGTTTAGGTGCTTTGGTGTGTGTGTGTGTATATATATATATATAAACACTGTTGTATATGACTCTGGATAAGAGCGTATGTCAAATGCTGTAAATGTAAACATGATCAAGCACTCCAATGAGCTGAAACATTAAGACTATCTGTCTGTCTGTCCATCTATATGCCACACTGATCAACCTTAAAAGCAAAACCAGGCATAGAATATCTCTTTTTGTGTAAAGAATATAAAATATTAATTAAATGAAGAACAATAATTAACTTTTTCCCACAACACTGTCATTTGTTAATGTAATCTCTCACTGCCACCGTGTTGAGTGATGAGTTGATTTTTT
Organism: Crenuchus spilurus; assembly: GCA_036984385.1. Classification (NCBI taxonomy): domain Eukaryota; kingdom Metazoa; phylum Chordata; class Actinopteri; order Characiformes; family Crenuchidae; genus Crenuchus; species Crenuchus spilurus. The sequence continues at coordinate 9,156 of BRDA01086059.1, forward strand.
GACCACAGAATATGATTTTAATAAACAGCCTGCATTCCTGCTGCGTGAGCTGGAAGGTTTTGGCCGGGGGCGAGAACTATATGATTCATTAAAGCTTGGGAAGCTCCATGTCTGGTTGTGTCATATGATATGCTCCATTTGATGATCACAAAGCGCTGAATACACTGAACATACACTGAGCCTGCTCCGGCGTCTTCAGCAGTGTGGTAGTGTCAATGTTTGGAAATGTCGCCTCAAAGCTCGACTGATATGGGTTTTCAGAGCTGATACCAATACTGATTAGTAGTAATTAGATAACTGCTATTTGGGAATATTCACAGTGATAATGTACAAGACTGCAGGTTACTCCCTGTGTACATTAAATTCACAGAGTTTACTATTCTAACATTTATTTAAGTGTTAGACTGGTGTAAAAACACTGAAAAACATGTTTGACTGCATTTACTGGACATTTGGTCAACATTTCTACCAGTCGGACAGTGCTGGGAGTGGGACTGGATTGGATTAAGAGGTGTAATCATTTTCACCAACTTTTTTACATTTTGTATTTTCAAAATGTCTGTATTACATTTACATTTATAGCATTTGGCAGATGCTCTTACCCAGAGGGACATACAACAGTGTTGAATGATCTCAGCTAGTACAGACAGGTTAGAGTCCAAACTACTCTTCAGTTTAGACACTGTTAGAACTAAAGCATCACTAATACCTAGAAAGAAGGAAAGATGCACAATTATACACAATATAAGAGCTTTACAGCATTACAATAAGTGTTTAAACTAGTGCTGCTTAAGTGCTCCACAAAGAGATGCTCTTCAGTTTGTGTTTGTAGACTGTGAGGGATTCTGCTGTTTGGTCAGTGGGAGTTTGCTCCACCACATGAGTGTTAAGACAGAAAAAAGTCTTGATGCTAGTCTTCCACGTCTTGAAAGATGGCGGGTCAAGGCGAGCCGTATTGGAAGCTTGAAGGGTTTGTGGAGCAACCAGAGACTTGACCATTGCCATTAGGTTGGGAGGGGCTGGTACATTTCTTGCTTTTTTTTTGGCAAGCATTAGGGTAATGACATGAGAGAAGTTGGGCTGATTGAAGACTAGCTGAGCAGCTGCATTCTGGATCAGCTGCAAGGGCCTGATGGCTCACATAGGAAGACCAGCCAGGAGCATTGTAGTAGTCAAGTCTTGAGATGACAAGAGACTGGACAAGCACCTGTGCGGCATCCTGTTTTAGAAAGGGTCGGATCCTTTCGAATGTTAAAGAGGAGGAACCTGCACGACCGAGCCAAGTTTGCGATGTAAATACGTAGAACATGATAACTGGTCATCTAGAATAACCCCAAGTCTTTTTGAGTTCTCAAACAGGACAGGAAGTTCAAAATGCAAACCAGTGGTTCCAGGAATGAATAGAAGCTCCGTCTAGGATTGAGCTTCAGATGGTGGAATGTCATCCATGTAGAGATGTCAGTCAAACATACTGAAATGGGGCTGGATACCTAAGTGTCAGAAGGATGGAAGAAAAGCATCAGTTTAGTGTCATCAGCATAACTGTGGTATGAGAATCCATTAGAGGAAATCATTTCACCAAGAGAATGAGTGTAAATTGAGAAAAGAGGACCCAGTACTGAGCTTTGTGGGACACCAGTGGAGACCCTGCATGGAGTGGATGTGGACCATGGTACCTGGTTGGACTGTCTCTCTAAATATGATCTGAACCACTTACATACAGAGACAGTGATCCCAATGTTAGACAGGAGGGTCTCATTGTTGACAGTGTCAAAGGCCGCAGAAAGGTCAAGAAGGATAAGAATGATGACAGTCCAGCAGATCTAGCCGTCTTGAGCTTCTCTGTCACAGCTATCAGGGAAGTTTAAGTGGAGTGCGCAAGTTTGAAGGCAGACTGGTAAGAATATTATTTTATGTTTCGATGTAAAACATCTTGACTTGCCATATTATTTAAAAATGAATGCACATGTGAAGCACTATCAGGGTATTCCTAAAGTTGCAACTGTGTGATACACTGTTATCTATAAACAGACTAAAGATCAGTCGTCTGTAATAGTATTGATTATGTGTGTCTGATAGTGTGTGATACACTGTTA
>BRDA01086064.1:0-18655 GCA_036984385.1 Crenuchus spilurus
GTGTGTGTGTGTGTGTGTGTGTGTGTGTGTGTGTGTGTGTGTGTGTGTGTGTCCTATTTCTCGCTGGTGGGGACTGAAGGTCCTCATAATGATAGGAATGTGTGTCAGATGTGTAAAAGTGGGGACATTTTGTTGGTCCTCACAAGAACTGTGCCGTTTTCATTACAAACTTTTTTGTAAATACAGTGATACCCCTACTTACGAGCATCCCTACTAACGAGTATTCCAGGTAAAGAGTTGAGATCTCGGAATATTTTTGTTCCAGGTAACGAGTAAAATTCCAGCTAACGAGTAGCGTAAATTTGTTCAACTATGCCAAACCGCTAGGGGCGCTGCGGTCGTAGCATCTCCTAGATGCTACCGAAGAAGAAGAGGTCAGTCATTACCTTTGACCGCTGTCCAGTAAAAGTGAAAGTGCCTGTTGAAAGCGACACTAAGGTAGCAAAAGGTAGTGAACAAGAAAGTTAGATCAATTTTACTTTTACTTTTCATATGATAAGTGTAACCATGCCATACACGTACGCCCGTCCTCCTGTCCTTCTTAGCCGCCAGCCTACACGAGCGTCGTCGTCATCTCGTTTATGTTTTAAAAAACCCATATAAACACATTATTTAGCATATTAAAGTATACTGTATATTGGCCGGCTGACACAGATTAATCAATTTTACATGTATTTTTATGGGGAAAATGCATCCAGCTAACGAGCAAACCAGCTAACGAGCTCGGCTCCTGCACTGATTAAACTCGTAAGTAGGGTTACCACTGTATTAAAAGCAAAAGCACTGAACTTTGGTTGATAAGGTTAAGTTTAGGTTTAGGTTTCTTTTTGTAATCACTAGTATAATATTACAGTAGTGTGTGTGTGTGTGTGTGTGTGTGTGTGTGTGTGTGTTTGTGTGTGTGTGTATGTACCAGGTTTATGCCATGTTGTGGGGACCCAAACCTGTTTAAACACTCAGGTTGTGAGGAGCTTTCTTTATTGCAGGACTACAAAGCTGTTCCTGTACCGTAAATCATGTACTTTAAGCTGAAGACTTGTTTAAGGTTAAGGTTAAGGCTTTAAGGTTTGAGTAAGTCTATGTAATGTCCCCATAAACAAGGCTGTATAACACACACTTTCATGTTGTTGAGAAAAGAGAGGACTGCAGTGCTGAGCGAGGCCGTAAGTTTGAGATCAGATTGAAAATGAAACCCAGTCAGAAATAATACATGATTCTTTATGTATGTACACGGCATTAAAACAGAGAAAACAGCCAGAACGGCCTTTCATTTTTATATATCGATTCAGGGAGAAAAAAAACAAAAACACATTCCCATCTCTCAGAGTGAGACTCAACCTTTCTTCACGTCTGAATCAATACGCAGAGTAAATAGTATTCTTCCACTAACTCTAGTTTTCTGGAATCAAAATCATTTTCAATGATAAAGCTGAAAAAGCTTCAGATGGAAGGGAAAAGCAGGCTGAATAAATAAACGTCTAGGCGTAAGCAGCCTGGCAGGGTGATGGGGCGCCTCCTGCTCGCTTCACTTTCATTTCTCGGGATCTGGATGGTGTTAGGCTCATTTTCTGCGCTTTGATTTCAAACTCTGTCTGGATTTTTACCCATAATTAATGACATGCTTCAGGAACCACTAGCCTAATACTGACACGCAGAATTTACCTCAGTGCCGCTCCCTCCCACCGGGCTCACCTATCACGTTACCAACATCTGAAGATTTCAAGGGAAATATAACAGCTCAGGACAACATTTCTCACATTTTTGCCACCCTGAAATACTTAATTCCTTAATCTGCAGCCTTAATATTCAGTTATTCATCTTAAATGATCAAGAATCTCACACTAAACCTGTCAAACACCTGCTCTTACAAAGTAGAGATGTACTGTACATTCAAATTCTATACATCTATACTGTAAGCTCCTCCCATTTCATTTCACAAGAGTTTAGCCCCTCCCAGTTCAGTTTCCTAGACTTTAGCTCCTCCTATTTCAGTTTACAATAGTTTAGCTCCTCTCATTACAGCTTCCAAGAGTTTAGCTCCTCCCATTTCAGCTTACAAAGATTTGGCCCCTCCCAATTCAACTTACACAAATTTAGCCCCTCCCAATTCATCTTACAAAAGTTTACCTCCTCACAATTTAGCTTATTCGCCTTTAGCTGCACCAATTACAGCTTATAATAGTTTATCTCCTTTCATTTCAGCTTAACACCAATTAGCTTTCAGCAGTTTCGCTACACCTATTCAATCATCAGCAGTTCAGCCACACCCATTCAGCATACAGCAGTTATATTTTATAAGCATTGTTTCCACCTGGACTGCTTTTTGAATTATGCACAATACAGGACAGCCAATTGGAACAGAGGTTATTTACATATAAAGTTTAAAGGTGCAGCAACCAAAAAGCCTAAATTTCCCTAAAAGATAAAGAGAATTTGGAAATATAAAAGAACGGTATGATATTCATCCTTTAAGGCTTATTGTTGTGTATAAACTGCAAGATCTACACTGCAGTAGAGTTTATTATGGAGTCTGCAGGTTGTCGACTGAACCTGAACCTGCGTTTTCATGTGAAGTGTCATTTTTAGTTAACGTACCCTCACGGTTATTACAGTGCAGTGACAGCTACCTGCTCGGACACCTTAAACACGACTGTAAGCTGCTTAAAGTGTGTAATTACAGGATCATGTCACTTCCCTCCTGTCAGAGCAACTACTGAGAGCTAACAGCAGCCAGCAAAGCCACCAGTTACTCTCCTCAAAAAATAGTGCAGCTCCAGTAAAAAACTCCCAGTTCAGCACAATAACACTGATGCATTAAAAGGCATTAAAATCTGTTTCATAAAAAAAAAAAAACTGTAAAGCTTTATATTTGTTTAAATAGGAGCTTCATGAAGAGCCATACAAGTAATTAGCACATTGAGACACAGATGCTCTTATTTGACTATAATTAAAGTGGGCTGAGTGCCTATTTTCACTTTATAAGTTTAAATAGTCTTCTGATGAGGACATAGAAGGTTTTGGATTGTAGTCAGGGTATCAATTGTCCAGATATGTTTTAATGCCCATTTAAAATGGATTTTTCCTCTTCCTGAAACAAACCATTTTACCTTTTATGGTGAGCTTATGAATAATTTTGTGAACTCTGCTCTGATTGGCTGTTTACAACTAGAACTAAAAACAAATGCAAAACTATTGTGGAGAAAAAGGGAGGAGAGATAAGAGGAAGATAAATGTTAATTTGTGTAGAATTGTTTGAGAGAGGAGGTGAGTGAATAGAAACGAGAGCAGAGTTTAGGAGAAAAAAAAGAGTGAGGAAAGAGAAGAGATCCATGGCATGGAAGAGAAGTGTCTGAGAGAGGAGGTGAGTGAAGAGAAATGAGAGCAAAGTTGAGGAAAAAGAGAGAAAGGAGAGAGAAAAGGTGCAAGGTATAGAAGAGAAGTTTCTGAGAGAGGATGTTATTGAACAGAATCAAAAAAGTGAGTTTGTGGCATCAGAATCCTGGTTGAGAAATGGCTGAGTTCATTTTGAGATTTTTGGTGAATTATTTTGGCTAATTCCAGCACAATGTGAGACTTTACTGAGATCTGCACTAAAACTCAAAAGCAGACATGAGAGAGGTCTCTGGAGAAGACAGCCGATCTGATCTCACAAGATTTTCTTTAGGACTTTTTCCTACGTCAGCTGAAAAATCATGCCACGAAGGTTTTCACACCAAAACAAATTCCAAAAAGAGAACCAGATGCACTTTGACAGTGGAGAGGGTCCCTCATGTTTGATCAGAAATATATATTTTATATTTTTAATTAGAGAGGTATTTTTAAACGATGATAAATGCATGCGAGCATCATTTTTGGTGTGTCCTGCAGGGGGCGCTTTCTGTAATAAAGTCAGGCTCTATTGTGGATGAATGTAAACAGAACCAGTCTACTTCACCACTCAGACCAGTTTCTGTGACTGATTAAGAACCTCTATTGCAATTTGTTCTAGGTCTCTATATCTGGTTATTGCAGCCACTGGAACCGCTGTTATTGCGCCACTGGAACGTGACCAGAGGCGCCGGAGCAGCAGCCAAACAGGCAATCGTTTGCAGGCTGGTCCAATTCAGTCCAATTCACCATGCCCAGTGGCCCAAAACCCCCGGCGCCCGTCCAGGGGAGATAGAGAAGTGAGGGATGAATCGAGTTTAATAACACAGGCGTCTAATTGTTCAGCCCCCCCCCCCCAGCCCTGCCCTGAACTCTAATTACTCTGAGAGCTCTCCACGCTGTCACCTGATATTAAGTTGTTGGAGTGTCGGGCCGGGCTAATCGATACACTCCGGTTGGACTGAAGTGGGAGGAGGAGGAGGAGATGAGGTGCAGGTTCTGCTCCAGAGACACAGTCTTTGGGTTTGAGTACAGCAGACAATGGCTCTTCAGTAACCCCGAGTAAAATTTAATTGCTCAAATGTTGCTTGTTGATGGCTCAGTTGAACTAATGGAGGTTCCCATAAAATTTCTTAAGAGAAATAATGTGAGACATAAAGGCGGTGTGAGATACCTCTGTCCCAGATGAACACTGTAATATCTACATCATCTGAGCTTAATCGACTCAAAGTCCTGGATGGGAAATGCTTGTTTGACTTGAGATCATTTGTAAACATGAGAAATATTTTAGCAAATCTAAGCACAATGTGAGACATTATTGAGAATCTCATTCGTGTCTCAATTTCATCTCACTGATGTCTCAGAGTGACACGTTAAAGAGATTTAACATGAGATAACATCGAGATGTTAAAGAGATTTTGATTTTTTAAGTCTAAAAAATTCAATTTCACCACATTTTCACTCAATCCTGTTAAATTCTTTTGGGAACGTTTTATGTGCATGATGCTCAACTTTTTCATTCAATTGAATTGAATTCTTCTTAAAATGATTCAGTATGTAATAACATCTCATAGTTCACATTAACCTGATTCACTTTGAATGAATCCTTTAGGACCTGATTAACAAAGTCTCAACTTTTGCCATAACTTGATTTAACTGATTTCATTGCTTCAGTTTGAATGAATTTTAACAAAATGATCCACAAAGTCTCAGATGTCATTTGGTTCAGTTCATGGTGAAGATATGACTACCAGTCAAAAGTTTGGAAACACTTTTTATAGTAACAACTTTTCTTATTTTAAATGAGATAATATTACCGTCAATTGTATAACATGATACCATTGCATTTTGGTCACATGAGATTGGGTTTTCATTTAGAAATGTGAGAAATTCTTGGATAATTTGGCTTGTAGTCCACTTTGGAGTTGTTAAAGATTCATTTACAGCTTCCTAGCATCCAAAAAAAAATATTATAAATTGCACAACATAATAGATTTAATACATTTATCTGCATTTATTTAGCTGTATATTATTGAAAACATTGAACTCCAGATTTTATGTAAAATGCCGCCAGTGTTGGTGGGAACCAGTCACACACACACACACACACACACACACACCCTTCATATCCTACCCCCCTCAGTCTGGATGATGTTCCAGAGGGACTGGCCTGCTGCCTGCACAGCAACAACTCAGTTCAGGGCTCATCCGGCTTCATCCAGGAGGCCCCTAGGGACCCCGCACTGCTGCAGCATCTGAGCAAGAGAAAGGTGAACACGGTCACCCTAATTACAGGGCCCCTCTCTCCCACACATCAGGCAGCGGTAAAGACAGGCCAATTAGGGCGAGAGGGAGATAAGGGGGGTTTTATTTGTATACTAATTAAACCCCTGATGAAATTCAAAAGCTGAGCAGTCGAGGAGGGAGGCCTGCGGCTAGGTAATTGTGTGCCTGAGAAAAGGTCGCCTTAGGTGCGGTTATCAGAGAAACGCAGCCTTGAGATAGTTGCCCTTAATCCCGCGCAGAGCCTCCCCTTGCCGTCCTCTAGCGCTCTCATAATTTGATCCGGCCTTATGAAATTCCAGGTCCTGACAGCAGGATCATCGACTGTGTTTATTGTCTATTTGGTGGTTGTTAGCGCGAGAGGGAGGCGGTGGTGGGGGAGCTTTCCGAGCTCTTTGTAGGCCATATACACACAGCCTACAAAGAGAAGTGGACAGAAACAAACAGTGGTGACACCAGCCAGGTTTTTGTCCAGCTGCATGTTGGAAAAGTCATGGCCATCACTTCTGAGATGTATGGACCGATCCTTTCACTGTGGTTTACTTTAAGTTTATGGCTACATTTTAACATATAATGACTCAAACATCAGCTTTATTTACACTGTCATGTCAGAACATTATGACCACCCCTGGTGTGCAACGTAATGTGACAGAGTTACTGCATCTATAAATACGTGAGCACACCAGTCAGTGGTAGCAGAGTGTAAAACCATCATTATGGGCTGATGTCCAAATGGACATAACAGGGTACCTGGTGAAGCATGGTGGAGGCAGCATCTCATAAGCCACTAAGTTTGCAGGATGTTCTAGAGCTGCTGTAGTGAAGGTACTAAGAGGGGTACAAAACCTAGAAAGCAAAATTATTGTTGCCCACATCTGGCCCTCATCCCCCATTTCATTTGGCCCACTTGCTGCATGGATTGACACTTTGGCGAACTGCTCCCGGTCGCAAGATATGGGCCACATATACACTAGATTAAGGCCACATATCAGCCAAATGTTGGTAACACTGCCGTATCTCTGCCAGAAGTTGGCTGCATCTGTTATGGTACATTTGAGCCAAATGTGTATTTTCAATTTAAGGGCCACTGTGAGACTTTATCCTAAAACAAAACTAAATATACACCAAAAACATAAAGGGTTTACTTTAAAATATATATAGCTTGAATCGAAATACATGTTCAGATGTTTGTGAGAGGAGCTTAAATAAGCAGAGACACTTTGTTCAGAGCAAGTCAGACAGCTGTGCATTTTTCCCGCCATTTTTTGTCTCATTTGTTTAACTGGGTTTATCTACATTTAGGGTTTGTGTAAAAATTTGATGATGTTTTAGGTCATATTTATGCAGAAATATTGAACATTCTAAAGGATTCACAAATTTTCATGCATCACTGTATAGCATCATTCCATATGAAAGGAACCATGTAACAAAAAACTCAGCCCTAATTAATCAATGTTACTTACAATGAGCACAACTTTGACCACCCTTAATGACATATGAACTATACACAGCTGATGAAATAGTCTCAGTGCATGAAATTAAGCACCAGCTGAACAGTGCTTCACTTATTCACTAGTGAATGTGTAGTGATCCAATAAAAACAACAGTAGGCTACTCATGAGCCAAAGCCTGTGCTGATAGGCTGAGATTGAAGTTGAGCGATGAGTGAACCGGCTTCCCCTACTGATGGAAATTTGACGCTAAAATTATGACAATTCTACAATAATTAATAGAATTGTATTTAAGATAATGATGTGCTTGTGTAGGTATAAAACTAAATCTCAGTGTAATATGTCTTGAAACTGAGCACAGAAGTTTTATTTGTGTTGAAAATATTGATAATATTTGTTATTTTTTGTCTGTGAATTTTTTGACGAATGAAGGCCACTATTAATAATGACTACAGTTCTTGACACAATGAACTTTCTAGGACACTATTCTGTGAGATTTGTATCTTCTACTGTTTTCCCAGCAGAAGTGAGCACAGACCTGGAGAAGGGCTTGAAGAGCGGTAAAACACTCCTAAACTCAGCCATTCAGATCACAGAGGGTTTTAACAAAAATTACAAATCATCTTTGCCGTGTGATACTCTGCCATTACCCCTTTCACAGAGAGTTCTTTAAAAGATCAACCTGGCGCTCTAATGCCACTCGGAACGCGTTTCATCCCTGATTAGAGATTAGCTACACAGAGACCCCCTGCGAGGTGTTGTCACAGTAAGCCATGTTACCGGGGAATCAAAGAGGAAGCCCCACCGAGCTCCAGTAAAGCTGCACTTTATCTCACAAGTAAAGCAGAAGTGCACTCGGCAGGAGCTTCAAAAAGCCAAGTAATCTGGCCGATTTGACAGCTCGCGGCGGGGGGCCTTGTTTCTCCAACACGGTCCCCTCGCCTCAAATTGAATTCGCGAGCAAGACGAAAATATTAATGATGTAATAATACGAGTGCTGCTGCTTCTGAAGTGTTACCTTTCTTCTTCGTCAGCCATGATTGCTGCATTTCAAACACTTTTCAGGATGGCCTTAAATCAGATGGGCAGAGAAGGACTAATTTGGTGGTTTTGGTTTTACCTACGTGCATTTTCACATTCCTGAAAAACTCAGCATACTAACCACAACATTTGTGACTTCTGAGTTCTAGTGTTTGTTAGCATTGTTAGCCTTAAAGAAGCTCAATATTATTGAGCATATAACATAATAATGGCATTCTAAGAATTATTCAGCCTTTACTGGCACTTTAATAGCCAGACTGTCTGAGTTTCATTTCCAGGACCAGAAATGGAAGAAGAGCATTCTAGAACATTGGCAATACAATGAATTCAGTTCACAACAATAGTAAACCCTCCTTCTACAGTGAGGAACACTCACTAATGTGATTACAGATCACTACCGGCTTTACGACCAAAGTAAACAATCAAGAATAATGAATCATTAATAATAGATTATGCTGCTTGTTTGTGTTCCACAAACTTAGCCATGTTGGGTTGGTTGGCAGCCTTTACCCAGCCTCACGGTTGTTAAGCCAGCCTCTAATCTCACCACTGAACTTGAGACTGTGGGTGTTTCTCTACTTCTTTGCATTTCTTCTTTACTTGTCACAACATGAAATTTAACCCAAAGTGATACCAGGCTTACATGTGGCCACACAGTGAGCACAGATACATAACCATGACAATTTTATCACATTTTACTAAAACAGGGCAGTCAGAGTGACAAATTGTCTTGACTTTGAGGGCACTTCTAATCTAAAGACCACTGACTCTTTAACATATTATTTAGATGTTCCATACATAGAGTGGCATAGTGGCTTGGTGGTTGGTACGCTTGCTTCAGTGCTGAGATCTTGTGTTTGAGTCCCTGTCTGCGTGGAGTTTCCATGTTCTTCCTGTGTCTGTGTGGGTTTCCTCCCACAGTTCAAAAACATGGAGGTCAGATGAATTGGTTACTCTAAATTGTCTGGTGTGGATGTGAGTGTACCCAGTGATGGATTGGTTACTTGTCCTGGCTACAGGTTAGTGTAATGCACTGCACAGTGCCCAATGTAGGGGTAGAGGGACTTACAAGGACTTACTAGTTAAGCTAAATGAATGGATGTTTTATACACAGTCTCCAGGTCTACTACTACTAGGTCACTTCTCCATAAACAATAAGACACATTCACTTGAAGTCACTCCACATGTCCAGTAAAGAGCTCTCTCAGGAAGTCGAGAAGCTATGATAGCATCACATTTCAGTCAGACACACTCAACCCTGGAAAACATGACTTGGTTTGTTGTTGTTTCTCACTGATAATGCTCAAAACAAACTAAAACACATCACACTAAAGTGACAGTGTGTAGAGCTACCACCTGAAAACGGGTGCAAAAACAAATAGCAGCAGAGAACCCTGAGAACAGAAGAGATACAAAACAAAGGCTGGGCTGGAAAACACCGGCACTCTCTAAAACAGAGCGTAAACCTGTAAGAGTGATGTTAAATGTTCATTTCTCCATTTCATTAGTCTTTTGTATTTATTTCTCATTGTGTTCTGTATGTAAAACTATAGTTATATAGTTATATATAAAATATGTTCATATTTTGGAGTGTCTGGAACATATTAACTGCCTGTACATTATTTCTTATGGGAGATATTGCTTCAGTTATCATTCATTTCTTTTATCATCAGGCACTTTAGAGAGGATATAACATTTATATTAAAGGCACATTTACATTGTTTATGTAACTGGACTAAATATCCCTGTGCTGTATGTTTTACAGTGTAATGTATAGGTCACAACACTTTTTACATCCAGGTTACAGCACTTCAACTCGAATAAGTGGAGCATAGCAACATTAACAATGATCTGAAGGCCATTGTAGCCAAAATGAGAGAGAATTACAAAGTACAAATGATTCTACCATGCAGTAATGATCAGTCTCAGCATTGTTGGAAACTTCTATGACATTTCTGTGAATTTGTAAGTAGCTTCTTGTCCCGCCTGGTTGATTAATCTTCAGTGGCGACCAAAGACAATTGACTGTTTCATTTGAGGCAATGGAAACACATGCAATTGATCTGATCATCGTTAATACTACTAAATACTTAAGCATGATCTGGTGATCAGACTTTAATTAAAGAGTGACTATAACACGGAATGTAAGATTAGACACAGCTGCTCATTCAAAACCAAAGCCATCCATATGCACGGCTCTCCGGCTGAGGGGCTTTAGCATGGGTCCTGAATTATTCATTGGATTTTAAGCTCATTAGAAATATGGTGTCGGACGTTTTTTTGATGTTACAGAAAGTGTGTAATCTAGAGACGTTTTCAAACGAGGTTTCACTGGTCAGTTCGCCAAATCCCTAGAGCGACAGATCAGCTGTACTGAGCAGGAGATCTTCAGTAGTGTAAATATGCCACAGAACAAGAGCGTTCCCCTCATCTGCATCCACAACCACTTGTTTCTTTAATTGTAGACCAGGGAGGATGCTACTACTCACGACAAACAATCTACCTTCTTCTACCTTCTTCGGCTTCCACGTAAAGCTCTACGGCACCATGAACCAGCTGATGTTTTAAAGATAGACGCGCACATTATCCCAAAACATGGCTGGTCTATTTACTATGTTTCCTTCCCAAGAAAATAAATAAAAATAAAGCTCCCCACCAACATTAGAGCGAGAATGATGCAAGCGACTGCAACCCTAAGACAGGGGGGTCAACATGTGGGCCGTATGATCTTAGAGAAATAAAAATCATCCAAACATCAACTCTCTATTCCACAGTGAGCTCTACAAAAACAGCGAACATGTCAGCGTTTGATTGCAGAGTAATTCTACACAATGAGTGTCATGGATCCACAGAGCGTCTTCGTCCTGCCTGCATCCGTCGGCTGAAAAGCTATCAAAGTCGTGCGGATCGCCGGTGGTCATTTCACACATCCAAGAGAAAGCTTGTCAGAAACCACAAGCAGCCCTGACAGGGGGGCGGTGAGGGGGAGGAGAAGGAGAAGACGGGTTTTTGTCTTGGTTTGTCTTGGTTCGTCTTTTGGTTTGTCTTCATTTTTCTCAGTATGGTCTCCAGGGTAGAGCTCCGTCATGGGCCCCATCTCCTCTTGCCTGTGGGCCTCACTGCGCTGCTCTTTCTCTGGCCCCACCTAGAGCGTTGTTTCTTTGCATTGAGTTTGCTACAAAGAGCGACCATACGTGACCGATCGCATGGCAGATTGCCATGAAAATGTTGCCATGGTGATAGTGTAATTTTTATTTAGTCTGGACAACAAGAGCTGGTATCATATCTTTATGTTATCTGGGTTGTTTTTTGTTTGTTGTTATCAATGGTTTGCTGTGCTTGGATTTCAACTATGAGCCATTTGTATCTATGTCTCATAAAGTCAACAGCTAGTTTATTCCACCACTATGGCATGACAGCACAAGTTGATTCAAATGAATATTCAGGGTTCAAGTCAGGTTCAAAATGTGGGTTTTACATCTTCACACTTTCACACTTCTGTTGGCCTTTTAACTGTGTTTAAGCTTATTTTTCTAATACACATGTTTCCATTACTAAATATTGCTGGTTACAGTTGAGTTTAGACAAAAGTTTGTTGGTTACAGTTGAGTTTAGATACAATATTGTTAGCTACAGTCAAGTTCACACAAAAAAGCTTCCGTCAATATTGGACAGAATTTAGGATCCTAAAGTTTGCAGTGAAGATCAAACTCTTGTGTGTCTGATTAAAGCTCCAACCCTACTACCCTTGTTCACTTCCTCTGATGATGGACCAGACAGAGCTGTAATACAGTGCCAATAAATAACCCTGTTCGCTTGGTGAACATTCGCTCAGTGGTCTTTGTTTAATGCTAACGTGGCCAGGTCTCCTGCACGGAGAGTGACGGGGGGTAAAGAGGAGAACGGCAACCTTTACGACCTCCAAAGCGACTCTTTCACTTGTTATTAGTCATGGGCCTCAGGGGGAGAGCGAGAAAGAGAAACAGAGACAGAAAGAGAGAGAGCTGGAGAGCTGCCCACGACATCAAGCTCATAGAAAGTGCCGGAGCAGCACAATAAAGCCTAATTAGCACCGAGACCACCAAGAGTCCCTATGTCATGCCCGCACACACACACTCACACATTCACACCACCCTCCCACCTGCTATCTTCTGAAATATGAGAAGTATTGCAAGCCTGCATTCCTCTGTGCAGTGGCGGATAATGGCCAGCTTGTCTGTGGGTCTCCTTAAAGACAAGCCAGTTGATGCACTGCTCAAGTGTGTGCGCTTCATTATAAACGGTGGGGGCCAAGGGGCCGTGGTGTTGAATTAGTAGATTAGGGTATAAGGGGAAGTGTAAGGCTTTCACATCAAGCCCCGGTGCCATGGCTCTTATGCTTAGAAACAAGGCGCTGTAATTTAGGATGCATTTCAGAGCAATTAAAATTTTACGGGGGCACAATTACTTATTTTCCCGCAGGGATCTGCCACAAACCCCCACCAAAGCCCCACCACCAGCCCCTGAGAAAAGGTTTTACGGCCCTGATGTGCCTCCCTTCCCGTCCGCCTCAAGGCCAGCGTTATTAATTGTGGCCAAAGTTGATAAATACAATCGTCTGTGCTCTTAATGCTAATTAGCACTTGAGATGGAATTTACGATTTCATAAGCACGTATTTCTCGGCGGTATTTCACACCACTACAGTGGTCATATTTTGTCTGTTGTGTGATGTATCTGTAGGGACACCTCTGCACCAGTGCTAGTAAATACTAAGAGCTTTTAGTGGCTACTTGGGAACCTGCTGTGTGTTTCCAAGTGATTTACAGACACACTTGTTTATACACACTCTGCACACACACACACACACACACACACACACACACACACACACACACACACACTAGACCAACAGAATCAACTTAGCCATCTCTCACTCCAAATATATTTCTCTAAACTGCATAAAAACAACAAATCAATATGCCCATTTTTGCACAAACCCCCATTAGAAACAACAATAAGACAGAATTGTATTGGGGTTCTGTTCGGTTTAGGCAGAATTTTGTTAGGGAATTACCAAAAAATATTGCTGTCCACAGTGTTACTGTTCTCAGTGTTACTGTCCTTCAGTATTACTGTTCTTCAGTGATACTGTCCACAGTGTTACTATTCGTCAGTGTTACTGTTCGTCAGTGTTACTGTCCTCAGTGTTACTGTCCTCAGGGTCACTGTCCTTCAGTGTTATTGTCCACAGTGTTACTGTTCTTCAGTGATATTGTCCACAGTGTTACTGTTCCTCAGTGTTACTGTTCTTCATTGTTACTATCATCAGTGTTACTGTCCTTCAGTGTTACTGTGCTTCGGTGTTACTGTTCCTCAGTGTTACTGTCCTTCAGTGTTACTGTTTTTTAGTGTTACTGTCTTCAGTATTACTATCATTCTGTGTTACTGTCCACAGTGTTACTGTTCTTTAGTGATACTGTCCACAGTGTTACTGTTCCTCAGTGTTACTGTCCACAATGTTACTGTTCCTCAGTGTTATTGTCCTTCAGTGTTACTGTTCTTCAGTGATACTGTCCTTCAGTGTTACTGTTCTTCATTGTTACTATCATCATTGTTACTGTGCTTCAGTGTTACTGTTCCTCAGTGTTACTGTCCTTTAATGTTACTGTCCACAGTGTTACTGTTCTTCAGTGATATTGTCCACAGTGTTACTGTTCCTCAGTGTTACTGTTCTTCATTGTTACTATCATCAGTGTTACTGTGCGTCAGTGTTACTGTTCCTCAGTGTTACTGTCCTTCAGTGTTACTGTCTTCAATGATACTATCATTCAGTGTTACTGTCCACAGTGTTACTGTTCTTCAGTGATACTGTACACAGTGTTACTGCTCCTCAGTGTTACTGTCCACAATGTTACTGCTCTTCAGTGTTACTGTCCTTCAATGTTACTGTTCTTCATTGTTACTATTGTCAGTGTTACTGTTCTTCAGTGTTACTGTCCTCACTGTTAGTGTCATTCAGTGTCCCTGTCCACAGTGTTACTGTTCTTCATTGTTGCTATCATCAGTGTTACTGTGCTTCAGTGTTACTGTTCTTTATTGTTACTGTCCTTCAGTGTTACTGTTCCTCAGTATTATTGTCCTTAGTGTCACTGTCCTTCAGTGTTACTGTCCACAGTGTTATTGTTCTTCATTGTTGCTATTCTCAGTGTTACTGTTCTTCAGTGTTACTGTCCTCAGTGTCACTGTCATTCAGTGTTACTGATAACAGTGTTACTGTTCTTCATTGTTGCTATCATCAGTGTTACTGTCCTCAGTGTCACTGTCCTTCAGTGTTACTCTCCACAGTGTTACTCTTCTTCATTGTTGCTATTCTCATTGTTACTGTTCTTTAGTGTTACTGTCAACAGTGTTACTGTTCTTCATTGTTGCTGTCATCACTGCTACTCTACTTCAGTGTTTCTGTTCTTCAGTGTTACTATCCACAGCGTTACTGTTCTTCATTGTTGCTATCATCACTGCTACTCTACTTCAGTGTTACTGTTCTTCAGTGATACTGTCCACAGTGTTCTAGTTCCTCTGTGTTACTGTCCACAGTGTTACTGTTTGTCAGTGTTACTGTCCACAGTGTCACTGTCCCTTAGTGTTACTGTTCCTCTGTGTTATTGTATCTCAGTGTTACTGTTCCTTTGGATTATTGTCTTTTACTGATACAGTTCCTTGGTGTTATTATATTTCTCTAAACTACATCTACCCAAACTGTCAGCATTTCTTTTCACCACTATTGCACACTTTCTCTCCTCTTGTCATTTCTTCTTCTTTATCTCTTTTCTGCCTTCTGACCTGCTGAGATGTTTAGCAGCCTTCCTGCGATGACACAGAGAAACTGAACTCACTTCACTCCTACTTCACAGGGCACACACACTCAGAAAGAAACAAAAACATTTTTAGGATCACAATTGGCCACTGCAGCCACCGGGTCTGTCCATCACACTATTGATCCAAGTATCCACATCAAGGTAGCTGTGGGGCGCTGCAGTGCATTGTGGGACGGCCCTAAAGAAGCTGTGTATGTGGAGCCGGGGGCGATGCCCCAGAAGAGTGACGGCCGCTGAAAACACTTCAATACCACGCGCCCACGGCCCTTAACACACACCGCTTCAAAGCCAAGAAGCCTCTGGCACTCCTTCTCCTCTCCTCCACTGCACTGTACCCCCTCATCCTCTTCTCCTCTCCTCTCCTCTCCTCTTCTATCTTCTTCATTTCATTTCTCTTCTCTAATTTCTCTCCATTTCATTTGTTCTCTCTTTATTTCTCATTTCATTGTATTTCTCCTCTTCACTTTATTCTTCTCCGCATTTTATTTATCTTCTATCATTTTTCTCCACTTCTCATTTCCTTTCATTTCTTTTCTTTTCATTTAACTTCTCTTCTTGTTTCTTCTTTTCTCATCTTCACTTAATTTCTTTTGTCTTCTCTTCATTTTTCTCTTCATTTCATTTCTTCTCTTTTCTCTTCATTTAATTTCTCCTCTGTTTCTCATATTTCTCTTCTTCTCTTCTCATTTCTTCTATTCTCTTCTTTTTTTTCTTGCTTTTCAGCCACACTGTTTATTAACTTTACTTCTCGAGGTAAGTCAGTTGTTTTTATTTTTAAAACAGTGAAGCAGCTTCTAACTGGTTGAACTTGTTTGTATGTGTTTGTAGGATGGACAGGTAAGAAGAAAATGAGTGGCCCAAAAGCAGGTAGCAGGTAGAGGTGGGGGTGGGGGTGTTGAGAAGAGGTCCTGGGGGTTGACTCTCTGAGGGGAGAGCTGCTTTAGCTCCCCGGGCGAGGGGGTTTTCATTTCATTTTGCCTTCACTGAATTCCCCTCGGCTTCACTCGTCTGATTGAGTTCCTCATATTGGAGTTCTGGCCTGTTTATCAGCAAAAGATGATAACAAACCAGAGTCAGAGAGAAAGAGAGAGAGAGAGGTGAGCTGCACTCATAATCTTCATTTCTCAAACTCTCCTCCACACACACACACACACTTTGCTGAGCCTCCGCTGACTTGAGAAAGGCTTCAGTATTGACATAAATACAGCAACAGTGCTGGACGGCAGTAAACTGCACACTTATAAATGGGGTTTGGGTGAAGCTAACAGCATTAGTGTTAACGGTGACACCGCTGGCCTCTGGTAAGCATTGCCTGTTTGTGTTTGTTTCTTTCAATTAAGCACAGGCCAGAGTTGCTGCCCATGTCCGGTGTGCAAAAATAAAAAATAAAAACGGCCCTGAATGCAGGCTTAACCTTTGCCTTTAAACACACATCCATTTTTAATACCTTCTTAATCAATAAAAACACACATGAATTATATGCCCCAGCACCGCCCCCTGCCACGAGGTCCCCGGGCAGCCATGCAGGAGGGGAAGACTGGCCAAAGCGAGTTTGGTATCAGTGTTGTTTTTGCAAATTCAAAAACAAGTCTGAGCTTTACCGCGCAAACTTCCCTCAAAGACACCCACTGTCAAGGACTGGCTGTGAGTCTAGAGAGAGAAAAGAAAAAGGGAAGAAAGATGGAGAGAGAGAGACTGGAGAAAAGGAGGACAGTGAGAGAGCAAAGGAGAGAGAGAGAGAGAGGGTCTGTCTTACTGGACCCTGGCTGTGAAATCAGCCTCAATTATTGATGTGGAGGTGCACATGTCAGGAGCCCATAGACAGGCACTGCAGAGAGGCTTATCAAAAGACCGCGGTACCCACAATGCACCTGCCAGTAGCACTCCCCCCCACACACACACACACATACACAGACTCCCTGTTGTCCAGTTCTATACCGAGTAAGAAACTATCTAGTTCATTCACAGACATATGACAACTTTACACATATGACCATTCACTCATTAGGTCACAGTTCCACTGTTTATATATATATATATATATATATATATATATACAGTATATAGTTGGGAAACACTTCATATACAAGAAGTCTATTCTCAGTACCTCCACTACAGCAACTTTACAACATCTCACAGAGTTAGTGCTTTCAGAGATGCTGCCACCACCATACTGCCACTGGTACCCTGCAATCAGCTCTTTAATACATCAGTCACATCCCGTCCTTCACCCGTGATGATGCTTTTACACTCTGCTACAACTGACTAGTGTGCTCACTTATTTATACATGCAGTAACCCTGTCATGTGACATCTGTGACCTCCCAGGCCGGTTTCATTCTGAGGTCATAATACTCTGATATGAAACTCTGTTTTCAGAGTCACATTTGTGCAGGGTTGCCAGGTTTGCAAAAATACAGTCGCCAGTAAAACTTCAGAGTAAGTGGTTTGCATGGTTTTTGCATTAAACAAAAGGAAATTGAATGAGAATGTAAGATTTGAAGGAGATTTACATTTTAAATCTCATTAAAATGCATGTGACACTTTAGATTTTGGGCTTTCTGTTTGTGTAGTGTAACTTTCTGTTACAAAATCAGTAGGAGGTTTTGGGGATTTGGCAACCCTGTATTTGTGGCTGATTTTAGTAAAACAGGTAAAACAGATGTGTTAGTAGCTGATGTATGATGCTCAGGAGGACAGTAAACAGGTGGTGGACTGTACATGATCAGGTGAAGAAGGTGAATAAATGACAGCTGGCTGCTTTTGCTGTTTTTACAGCTACGTGAGTAAATGATAGAAGCCAACGCTGGCTCACGCACTTCACACATGTGTACAAGCCTTCGTGTATGTTTACTCTCACTCTAATATTGTTCAGATTTCTTAGTCTGCATGAAAACAGTTCCAGAAAAAAAGCAGTATAAAGTTTCTGATTCTGATAATCTGATTGCATTGATTGTAAATGCACTCATTGGATTACTGACAAAATCTGATTTTCTGCAGTTATCAGATTATGTCTTTGGGAGTCTTGGGCTATTTTCTCAGCTTTTAAATACTTTGAATTTTGTCTTTATATACCACATTATAAATGTTTATAATGACAATATTTAGAATCTAACATTATCTATATAAGCTGATCATATGACTAAATACTTTACACATACTGGACCCAAAACACAGTATATAAGCACAATATAAGCACAAACATGCTATAAAACACAGGCTGTAAAAGTGAACATCCATCCATTATCTTCCATTTATTCCTGATCAGGGTTGCAGTGAGTGCCCTACCCCTTCACCTGGCACAGGACAGGGCTAAATGTGAACATATGATGGTAAAATGGAGATAAAATTAAGCCAATATATAACTACTTACAACATAAAGCAGGTGTGAAGTAGTTATTTTGTCCACTTGGGAGCAGTGCTGGTCCTGCTGCATTGTGTGGCTTCCTCACTGGGCATCTCGCCCCTCCTGCCTCATGTGTGCAACATCAAACTAAAACTATGAGAAAGGTACAAGATAGAACTTTGTCCAGAAGTTGGCAACAATAACCAACATGACTTTGTTTATACAAACCGGATTCCAAAAAAGTTGGAACACTAAACAAATTGTGAATAAAAACTGAATGCAATGATGTGGAGATGGCAAATGTCAATATTTTA
>BRDA01086068.1:1288-24447 GCA_036984385.1 Crenuchus spilurus
ATTTGGACATTCAAAAACAAATTGTGAGCGTAAGGGGTCCAAAAAAAAAAAAGAAGGAGGGGGGAACAAGAATCTAAAAAAACCTGGGTCTACCACTAGAGGGAGAGGGAACAAGAAAAAAAAAAAACCTGGGGAATGCGAGTGTTAAACAAAAACTTACAGGTTTATGAGAGCCAGAACTCTTGCTGATTGGTAGGGAATCAAATACTTATTTTTCTCTGCAAAATGCAAATAAATTTATATATTTTAAAAATGTAAGTTTCTGGATTTTCTTTTTGATATTCTATCTCTCACTGTTAAAATAAATCTACCTTTAAAATTATAGACTGTTCATATCTTTGTCAGTGGGCAAACTTACAAAATCAGCAAAGGATCAAATAATTATTTCCTCCACTGTATCTATTCAGGAGTCTTAGGCTATGTTCAGAATGCCAGCCCAAATGAGGATTTGGACTCATATCCGATTTTGAAGTGCCTTTTGCATCGCTCAATGCAACAAACAATGACAGAATGACTGCACAGTAGAGTCGGCCATGACTACAGCATGGAACATTGCACTAGATTTTACTAGTCTCCTCTACTGCTGAATTTATTTGCTGTGATGTAGAAGTTCTAAACTGCAACATTACCACAGCGTCCTAAGCAGATAGGTCTGGACAAACAAACCTGATCCGATCACTTACAAATAACAGTATGGACAGTCATCTCAATAGAGTAACAAATCCAATTTGCCTGCAGTCGGAACACAGCCTTAAAGGGACATATTAATATCACATCAGAAAATGACTAACCTGTCTTGGCTCAGCTGTGAAGTTGACGATCCCCAGACAAACAGTGATTCTGTCATCTCCTCTGCGATACGCAGAAATGTTCATTAGATAATGCACATAAATATGTCAACCGTAACCATACTGGATTACTTGTGATCTAAAAGGTTTATATATTTTTTAGAATACTCTAAAAATAACAAGTGTTCAAGTATGAGAAAATTAGCTAAATTGTTAGTGCTGGAAGAACAGAAGCTGACCTTGGTCCCAGTCTTCATCACAGACAGGAGTAGTCCAGGTGTTTACTTGAACTTGAAATGTGTGCCCAGTCTCAGCACTTTCTTCTAAAATATATCAGAAAGTTCAAAGATCATGTGACCATGTGATATCAAGCAAATTGGCTTTCAGTTAACAAATAGCTTTCCACATGTAAAATTACTACAGTGCTATGAAAAAGTGTGGGCACCCCTGATTAATTTCATGATTTTCCTTATTAAATCATTGCCTGTTCAGATCAGCAATTTCAGTTAATTATATCATATACCATACAAACACAGTGATATTTGAGAAGTGAAATGAAGTTTATAGGATTTACAGAAAGTGTGCAATAATTATTTAAACAAAATTAGGCAGATCCATAAACGTGGGCACCCTTGCCATTTTATTGATTTGAATACATTTAGCACTAATTATTGGAACACAAAATTTGTTTTGTAAGCTCATTTGACCATTGACCTACATAAACAGGTGAATCCAATTATGAGAAAGTGTTAAAGTGGCCAATTGCAAGCTATTCTCCTCTTTGCATCTTCTCTGAAGAGTGGCAACATGGGAGCATCAAAACAACTCTCAAATGACCTGAAAACAAAGACTGATTTAGGGGAAGGATACAAAAAGCTATCTCAGAGATTTCAGCTGTAGTGAGGAAATGGAAGACCACAGGTACAGTTCTAGTTAAGGCTCAAAGTGGCAGGCCAAGAAAAATCTCAGATCCAAAGACCTACATCATCTTGCTGCAGATGGTGTCACTGTGCATCTTTCAACTATTCAGCGCACTTTGCACAAGGAGAGGCTGGGCAAACGCCACAAACAGAGTTGCTTGAGGTATGCTAAAGCACTTTTGGACAAGCCAGCTTCATTTTGGAATATGGTGCTGTGGACTGATGAAACTAAAATTATTATTTGGACATAACCACGGGTGGTATGCATGACGGAAAAAGAACACAACATTCCAAGACAGTCACTTGCAACCCACAGTCAAATTTGGTGGCGATCCATCATGCTGTGGGGCTGTGTGGCCAGTGCAGGTACTGGGAATCTTGTTAAAGTTGAGGGTCGCATGGATTCCTGTCAATATCAGAAGATTCTTGACAACAATGTTCAAGAATCAGTGACAAAGTTGAAGTTGCGCTGGGACCAAATACTTCAACAAGACAACAACCCTAAACACTCAAAATCTACTAAGACATTCATGTAGAGGAACAAGTACAACGTTCTGGAATGGCCATCTCAGTCCCCAGACCTTAATATTATTGAAAATCTGTGGTGTGATTTAAAGTGGGCTGTCCATGCTCGGAAACCATCAAACCTTCAACCAGAATCCAGACTCTCATTGGAAGCTATAGGAAGCGTTTAGGTGCTGTTATTTCTGCAAAAGGAAGATTGACTAAATATTGATGTAATTTTTCTGTTGGGTTGCCAAAATGTATGCACCTGCCTAATTTAGTTGAAATAATTATTGCACACTTTCTGTAAATCCTATAAACTTAATTTCACTTCTCAAATATCACTGTGTTTGTCTGCTGTATGACATATTTAACTAAAATTGCTGATCCGAACAACCAATGATTTATAAAGGAAAATCATGAAAATTATCACAAGTGCCCAAACTTTTTTATACCACTAAATATTATTAGTCACACACAAAATACTTAAAAGTCATACCATAGTCTGTATTTACAGAGCACCTGTTCACACAGTTGGACATGTGATGGGATAACTCATGTCTTGGCATGAGGTGGCGCGCATTAAATGGACAAGTCCACAGTTGACTGGCCAGCTCAGGATGGTTCTGACAACAATATTAACCACAATTACATCTTTAATGTGTTGTAGGTGAAGCATGTTAACACTTTAGCTAGCTGGGGGTGCTTACGTTAACTTCTTAATCATATTCCCATTTTCAGTTTTACCTTAACTAGTGCTGCAGACACAGTGGCACATGAAAACAATAGAATGTTGTGAAGTTCATTGTTGTTCATGATTATATTCAAAAAAGCAAAAAAATCAGGATGAGTCAAAAATTATCCAAGGGTATTGTTGTTACATAACAATGCACACCATCTGCAAACTGCTGCCCATACTGTTGACACCCTCAAAAACCTTGGTTTTGAGGTGTTAAAGCCTCCCTATAGTCCTAATCTTGCCCCATCAGACTATCACCTGTTTGGTTTCCTGAAAATAGCCATAAGAGGATTGTGATTCTAAGTGATGACAACAGTTCATTCGTCTATCACAGCTCAGCCAAAAACTTATAATGATAAAATACAAAAGCTTGTTGAGAGATGAAAAAACTGTTATTTGTGTATGTATTTTCACTCACCAATCAGGATGACTTGTGCATCCAGTCATTCATGTAATTCTATAATAAACCTAATGTGTGGTACACTGTGTACCTAATACACTGGGTAGAAAAAAGCTTGGAATGTCACTTTACATGTAAAGAATCTAACATCAAATTGTTTACTTTTTACTTGTACAATAACTTTTTCACCATATTCAAATTTTTGGGGATTAACTAGTAGATTCAGGCACCTGGTAGAAGCTCACATCACATTACCCGAACAGCCTGGTCACACTGGTCAACACATACTAACTCACTAAAACAAAAGGAGCACGTTTTTACTGGCCCATACGAACCTTTCTACATTTGATGAGATGGTATGGAAAACGACAGGCTCGGACTTGATGACTTGGGTCGTAGGGGCACGCAAACAGTTTGTCTGGATTATAGTAACCCTCATCTGTTACCCCAAACATAGGAGGAAAACAGCATTTAGTGTAACAGCCGTTTATTTCAGTGCTGTGAGAAGATAATCACTTCACTTGCCTTGCGCCTCCTCCCACCGCGGAAGCGGGATTTTCGGTTGAGATGCTGCGGTCTTGGACGGCTTTGACTTTCTAGAAGTCACATCAACATCCGCAGCTTCCATTTCAAACTCTTTACCTAAAACATAGACAAAAGAAGCTTACCTACCTAGAATAAAAAACCAGCTTCCACTTAGCCTGCTAATCAGTGCAATGTAGTCTAATCGCTGATCTGATTAGCTAGTTAGCATTGGGCCAATCAGACGTTATCGTCTTCATATCTCAGTTCTGCAGGTGTGAGTCACATCTTCATTGGCTATTAATAATTTAACATGACATTGGAAACTCACAGAAATCACTTGTATCTACGGGAATGGGTTCAAACGTCAATTTCTTAAGTACGAAGTTCGGCCGTCAGTTCAACTAATAACAACGGCTCTGTGCGCATGCGCAGATCTGACAGCGCGCATTTTTGAAGATGACCAGTTCATTGTATTGTTTTAATTATCTATATACCGTTCAGTAAAAGCGAGAGAAAATTTTAATTTAGCACCAGTGAATCTATGCACTCAACCTACCTTGTGTCAAAAGTCCACACTAATTGGAAGTGGCGTAATGCTGTGGGGTTTTTTTCTTGGCACACCTGGAGCTGAAAAATCTGCAGGAATTCATGATGCAGTCCTGCCAACATGCACCAGGATCTCAAAGAAATGTTTCAAACATGTGGAATTCATGCCACAAAGACCTGAGGCAGTTTTGAGCGAAAAGACAGGTCCTACCCAGTATTAGTAGTGTTCTTTTTACGGTTCTTGATAAGTTCTTGATAGGTGTATGTATGCATGTGTGTATATGTATGTATGTTTTCTTTTGATAATTTGTGTTATTTGTCTATTACAGATTTGGCAAAGCCAGAATCATTTCAAAGTAGGTAACATTTGCATTCATGTCCTGATTAATCAATGATAAAATATGTACAATAATAGTCAAGATATTCTCATCTTAAAATTGTATAATGTATATACTTGTATTGTAAAAATACATTTTTCTTTTTTTCTTTTGTTTAGATGGACCCACTGCAGACAGTTCTGATCACACTGCTGTGTATGTAGACCTGAAAAGAAAAATCACTTATGTTTTAAGTGACATGAAGGATCCAAATACAAATGATACTGCACTTGACAGTATTCAGCTCCACACAGATTCAGAGTCTGTAGAAGCTGAGTCAGATCAGGAAATCCCACATTTCACTGTGAGTTCAGAGCAGGATGGTATCAGCAGCCCAGATGGACACCACTCCCTCCTCTCCTTCCTGGGAAACTGTGACCACCGACCAGAGTACCAGCTTCTCTACAGTGCCTACCCAGAATTCCTCTTGTTGCATTTTGAGGGCCATTCGGATGAGGAAGAGTTGGTGACCTATCTAGGTGCTGCTCGAGAAACGGCAAGAAAGAAGCGTGTGTTATGGGCGCAGAGCAGGATCTGCTTTCTCCTGGGTCAGCTGTGTGCAGGCAGATCAAAATTCTCTCAGGCTCGGGTCTATTACGAAGAAGCCTTAAGTGTACCCAGAGACTATTTCACAGATATGCACCTTCTCTCTGCCCTCTATTCCAACCTAGCCTTCATCTATCTCACACAGAAAAACACAGAGAAGTATTTTGCACTGTCTGAACGCTTTGCTGCTTTACTAATGGCAGTCTGTGACTGTTTATCTGGTTGTGAAGACCCTGAGGTTTTAAAGTCTATAATGAAAAAGGCAGTTCTCTTCAAGAACAAGCCTGTAGAGGCCCGGCTCTGCTTGCTGTTAGCCAACCTCCATTTGAAACTTGGAGAGGGACTGAGTGCAGTGCCTTTTATTGAACGGCTGCAGATCCTGGCTGATGAGATACCCAGAGCCTGCGAGAAGATACAGAGTCATTGTTTCTTGCTGTTAGCAAGGCTTTATAGTGACAATCATCTTCCTCACCTGGCTGAAAGTTCAGCAAGGCATGCATGTGTTCAGGTAGGATCTACAGTGCCACATCAAAAAATTTGAATATTGTGAAAAAGTCCTTTGTTAAATGTCAGTCAAGTGACATTTAAGCCTTTTTTATTTACTGTAGATCAGAATAGGATGCAGTTCACAAAAATCAGAAATCCAAATCTCCAATTATTTAAATAATTCATTTTGAGTGAGTATATTAAAATATAATCAACATTTTAAAAATAAAAGTCTTGAGATCTCTCAATATGAGTAGCGAATATAAAATATATGATAGTTTTAAATTTTTGAATTAAAATATGCATACATGAACATTTCACAATATTCTGACATTTGGAGATGCATTCAGTTTCCAAATAAAGTCCTTCACCTCTGTATAGGCATTATAAATACAAGTAATAATGAATATATTAATAATGAATTCTTGCATTCATGCAGGTGTCTTCTTCGGATGCCGACTGTCTGTGTAGCATCGCTCTGCTGTTGGAGAATTCTCCGGACTTGTATGGAGTCAACATCCCGACACAAGTGGCTCCATGTCTGGCACGAGCTGCTGCTTTGGGGCCCTCTAGTGTGGAGCCCAGGCTGGCTCACACTCATGCACTGTGTCTCTCTTGGCTCTTCCAGAAGCATGGTATGCCTAACAGAGCTGTTCGCTACATGCTCGGCCTCTTGGACCACTTGTCTGCTTCCAGCCTCAGCCAGCCTGACACCAGTGCTGCTTTCATATGGCTGGCATGGCTGCATATCTGTGGCCGGCAGCATCGTGCTGCTCTGGACGTGCTGGACGCAGTCCTGTCCACTCTCCCTGAGCATTGTACCACACAGCTTGAGGGGGTGGTTTACAACATGCGTGCCATTGCTCTGAGGCATGCTGGCAATGTTAAACAGGCTGTTGAAAGTTTCCAAGCTGCAGCTGAAGTCTGTGAAGAGTTTGAAGACAAACACAACGGGGCCATAGTGCTGGCCAACTTTGGCTTCCTGTGTCTGCAGGTCAATGCCAAGCGGCTTGCTGAAGACCACCTCACCCAGGCAGTGGAGCTTTTCTCTGAGCTTGAGGATGAAGGCCATGAACTGAGCTTCGTTGCTGTGCTTCTGGAGCTGGGGAGGCTCTATGTGTCACAAGGTTTCTGTGAGAAAGGGAAGATGTGCTACGAGTGGGCCCTGCTGATCGCGATACTCTATGATAACTCGGAGAGTAAGAATCAGTTCTATGTGGCAGTGGAAATTGTGCTGTTCTATGCAAAAGTTTGGAACCCTGGTATCCTCTAAAGGGAACCATCTAAAATGTCATTTTTTGCTAAATTGGCTGAATTTAACATTACACACAAAACAAACAAAATTCTATTTACCCATGTACATGCCACATTGTATGTCACAAGTAAGTTGAGATATAGACAGAATACAAAGTTCAAAAATAAAAGACTTTATAATTTAATTGAAAAAAAAATGCAAAAAACTAAAACTCAAATCCTTTTTAAGTTCAATGTTAAATATGTTGTTAAAATTTAGACATCAGGATGGGGAAAAATAAAAAATCTGGTTAGGTTAGCTGATAATAATGCATGTGTTACATTCTTACTGACTGAAAGGAAAAATGCATAGGAAAAGAAAAAAGAAAGAACAGCCAGCTGAAAAAAAAATTTGCCCTGAAATCTTTGAAGCACAATAAACAGAACATGGTAGTGAATGTTAAAGGAAAGAGCTAACTTAAAACTTGGAAGTATTCTCATATACATTAACTCGTGAGTTCAGGCCATACCTGAAAAAGGACTAGAAAGGATAGACTGGGCAATATCTATTAAATTATCATGTAAGTTCTAGGTGGCATATTACTGTAAGTCAATGACTGAAATCCCGTTGATACATAAAATAAAAACATAGAAACTGGACAGACTGGGAAATGTTAAGTTCAACTGATACAAAGTAATTAGTGACAGATGTTTACTATATATACATGGAGAAGGAGAACTGAAGGTGTACCATTTTGCTAAAAACAATTATTTAACCTCTTTACAGTCCACTGTATTTTTTGGTTATTTTTTAGGATTCTAATTTGGTAATTACAACTAAATATTTGCTGTTGAAATATGACCTTTTATCTCACATTGCAAGTTTTCACTTTTTTTACAAAAAAGTTTTTCCCCTTCTATTTTGGAGATACTAGATTTTGTCTCAACAGTAACAAAATGCAAAATGTTCATGATTTTGTGAATGAGCCCTTCAAATTTGCAGCTAGTAAAAAATATTTTAATAATAAAAATGAAAATTAATTAAGTTTAAAATTAGTTTCCTGTTGAATTTAAAAAATATATTTATTTATATATTTTTGTCACAGATTTAATTTATTTCAGGGTGCACAGCACTAAATGGATGTTATGTAGGTTCATCTTGCAATTCAAAGTTTTGCCACAACATTTTGCCCATTCCCAGTAGAAAACCTTCAGTTCTATGTATGTGTTTGGGACGTATTGAAGCATCAGTTTAAATAATTTAAGATAAAAAATAATTACATTGTTTTTTCAATGTGAATTTTATTTGAAACAAAATATTTAATCTGCAGCTCAAACTAGGCAAACACCTTGAGTAGAAAGTGTAGTATGACTTCTTACTTTTGTATGTATCTTAGAAAATAAGGAAGTAAAGAATCTAAGATGTAGATCAGGGGTGGGCAACTCCACTCCTGGAGTGCCGGATTCCTGCACAGTTTGGTGATCTATGTGATCAAACACACCTGATTCAACTCAGCAGTTAATTAGCAGGTTTAATTGTAGTGTCAGAGCAGAGAAATCACCAAACTGTGCTGGGCACTGGCACTCCAGGACTGGAGTTGCCCACCTCTGATATAGATGGTGGACCTGCTATTTCAGAGGATACGTTTTACAAATATAAATTGACCTGACTTGATCTGAAAAATAAAAATCTGATATGTCTCTAATTTGATGTATTCAATTAAATAAACACAATGAAAACATTGTGAGGTCAGAGATTTACACCTTTAATTGTATGTGCTAGTTGTGGGAAGTGTGCAGATGTAATTTAATCTCATATCTCTGCTAAGGTCAGCTGCAAGCCACCCGGCACCTGTGTCACCTGTATGGTGAGGTTTGCCCCAATGAAGCACAGTGTATCATCTATAACGAGCACCAGCTGAACCTGCTGCACCAGACTGGAGACAGAACCCTGGAAGGAGAGATACTGGAGAAGATCAGCCAGCTGTATCTGACACTAGGCACTCAGAAGTGAGTTCATATGATGAGATATTCATACTTAGAAAACATACATACCTATTTATGGGTCAGTATCAGTTCTGCATGTCTTATTCAGTTGTTTATCATAATGAAACTTCAAAGAAATGGAGAATGTAAAGTATTTAAGTTATGAGGTCCCTGTGGCACCTTATAATTTTATCGTTTGACAATTGTGTGAGACAGTTGGATCTAATATGGGTTTGTTTTGGTCTTATTCTGTCTCAGAGCAAACAGAACTGCACTAGACTACACCAAAAGAAGCTTAGGGATCTTCATTGATCTAGGGAGGAAGAAAAAGGAAGCCTATGGCTGGCTACAAGCGGGAAAGATTTACCACATCCTCAAACAGACTGAGCTGGTTGAGCTCTATGTGCAGGTAACACTGGGATGGCAAATATGTCACTCTTCAACATAGTATGTCTTATAAAATCACAAGATGAATCTTAGTGTGCCTTGCACAAGCAATGCTGAGATATACAACATGTAAGGTAATTTTTTGAATAAAATAAAATATGCTGAGGGGAATTTTAATGGCAGTAAGGCTGAGATCTGGTGGGTGAAGCCCATTTCCTGAGCTCAAGCAGTGAGACCTTAAAGGGGTGAGCCACTGACTTGAGTTGAACCAGAGAGAGTTACTGACTGGAGAAGTTAAATCAAAAGACAGGAATCAGATGACCAAGTTGTTTTCTTCTGTTTGTCTGTTCCCCCTCCAAATAGTAGTTTATTTAATTGATGTATATTAATAATTATACTGCAAGTTAAGCAGACTAAACACTCAGCTTGAGATCCAAGACTATGCCAGTGGTTTGGCAAAAATATTAGCAAGTAAGAGCAGCATATCAGCTCAGCAATGAGCTCAGAATACAGTGATTACTCTCATTTTGTAGACTTCTACAAATGGCCAGTGATTGCCTATGAAGCTGCTGTATGTCTCCCTCTAGTGGTCTCACTTACTGCCCTTCACAATAGAATGAGAATGGAAGATTTTCAGTAGTCCATTTGTGAGCCATTATGATGGAAAACTCCTTATAAAAGCAATTGACAGCCTGAATCATTATAGCTGGTAAATGATTTGCAAAAACAATCCTAACACATTGTAATTTCTATTTTAGCACCTTTAGAAGAGATTATGTGATGCATTAAAACTACAAGCCGTTTTTTGTTGCAATGAGTTTACTATGTTTAAGGCAAAGCACGATCACATGTTATGTCACATCGTAAAATCACTCTACCACATGACCTCTTTTGGTCAATAAAAATTCCATTGTGATATAAAATAATAATGTTTAATTAAATATTCATTTAATAACCTCTTAAATAGACTGAAACCACCTGTGTGCCCAGTATCTATTGCGTGCATGCAGAGATTCCTAACTTACATACAAATTGTTCATTTCTGCCTAGTTTTAAACATGTGCCATATCTTTTTGGAGTAAGTGTTAAACAACACAAAATAGGTAAACATGTTAGTGTTGATTTGTGGTTGTATCCTTTACTGATATTTGAATAAGTCACAAATAGAACTGAGCACTTGAAAGGACAATCTCTTTCAGCACAAATCTGAGTTGAAAGATGCACCTACATAAAATCCCTTCAGTGCTGTGCAGTAGAGTGGTCCAGGGTATGAATGCATTTTTGTTCTTTCCTCCGACTCTTCCATTTGATGCTACTACTGTGTAAAGTAAAAGTGTTATTATTTATCAGGATAAGTTGATGTTTGGGGTCAATGCTCAATCAAATGAAATCAAATTTATTGTAAATGTAACTTCTAATGGAAAGTTAATTAATGTAAATGATGCTACTTAGTTGTTGTTTTTTTTAGTTTAGTTACTGTAACCTCATTTACTTACTTTTTCTATTTTTATGCTTTGCTATTAAATATTCATTGCATTGCACATTTTGAATTGCAGAATAAGTGTTTGTGATGCTTTTGATGACTCACATAGTCAGTCATAGTGAGCATCACAGCTCTACTCAACAGTTTAGTTGGTAATAAAATGGTTTGTTGTTAGTTTCTGTAATTTTTGTTATGATGTCTGTATAAACTGGTAATAATTGCTTATATGAGAAACTTTGCTTGCATTGAGCCTAAATACCCTAAATATTAAGTATTTTTTTAAAAATCACCACATTGTTAATTCCAACAGTAGATTAAAATAAGGGAATGTTTGATTTTTTTGGAAGTCAGAAATTTTGGACAACCCTTCTGTGCAGCCTGAAAAAAGTCTAAAGTGCCTACATTTAATTAGTTATCAATGCTGGGATGTGAGACTCAGGTTTTGAATTTGAATTAATCTTAATAGTCTCATGAATAGCACAGTGTTTTTTTAATGACTCTATTAATATTATTAACTGTTCATTAGTACAGAATTTATGTTTGCAGACATGTGCATGAATGGCATTTTACTCTGCTTAAGGCTCAGCCAATCAGATTTGATCTGTCTTATAATCCACCCATACATTATCTTAACCACTTAATCTAGTTCAGGCCATGAGTCTCCACTGAGTCCCTCCAATGGGTGCTCTGCAGGGCATTGCTCCAAAGCTTGGACAAGGCACCAGTCTGTCGCTGGGCACACACAGACATACAAATGGGCAATTTTGTGTAACTATTTCACCTGACCTGCATTTGGGCTGTGGGAGGAAACTGGGGAGAACATGGAAACTCCATCCAGTGAACAAGCTAACCACAAAGCTAGTGTACCCCCCTCTATTTTATAGTGCAATGTTTTATAGTGTAATTATAGTGTAATGTTAAATTCATTCATTGACTACAGCAATTATATTGGTTTCCTCTGGCTTTGACAGGTAGCACAGGACATTGCTTTAAGCACAGGAGACACACACTTCATTCTGGAGCTGCTTGAGGCTGCAGGAGACGTGTTCTTCAACAGCACACAGGACAGAGATAAAGCTGTCTGCTTCTACCGGGTAGGCATCATGCAGAAAGAGTGATTAATGTGCTTTTCTGCCATAGAAATAGTTTATACAGCCCAGTCATATGGGATAAGATGTCTTCTGACCATTATCAAGAACTCACTGTGATGAATCATCAGTGACAAAACACAGACTGTTGACAAGTGCATTGAAAGGATAGGTTCAGAAGCAGAACCTTCATTTACTGTCATTTGTGCTACAGTTCTACATGCCTGTAGTGACTCAGCACGGCACAGTGGAAACAAAAAAAGTGACATCAAGGAAAAGTCAAATATATTAATTAATCAATTAAATCTTAGCAAGTCAAATAATCAGAAATGTAGTGTATTTAATATTTCTCATTTTAAGAATGTTCTAAAGATAATTTATCTAACAGCTACACATTTCTTCTGTTTTAAGTCACTTTATTTGGTAAAATATTAGATAAAACATTGGCAAATGTTGCATTGTCTGTAATGTTGTCTTGTTTATAGCATTTATCTTGACACAAGCAACATTATCTGCTGTAAAATGTTACTGTGGTATTCCACTGCACAACACAATGAAAGGACAGAGATGTTAAAGTTGCACACTGCTGACTTTTGATCTCATGTCTTTGGTATATTGCAAGTTGTTTTGAGGTCACGTATCACAGTGTCAAAGCTTATAACACAGAAATCTTTAAATATTAACTTTATTGGCATGGCTTTGCACTACAAACAATGGTATGAAACAGTTGGAAAGGCTAAATACCTTTTTAAGGTTTAATTTTTGTATTTTTTAAAATTAATGTTATAGTATTACTTTCATTATCACTACATTAGAATACAAAATTGACTCTCTGTGTGTGCATGACAGGACCGAGCCCTTCCTATTGCGGTGAAGTCGAGCAGTGTGCGTTCTCAGCTCAGGCTGTGTAATAAGCTAGCTGAGTTGCTGCTACAGCTGGGACTGTATGGAGAGGCTCTGGAATATGCACAAACTGCATTAGACATTAGCATCAATCTGGGTGGGTTTGACACTCACAAACCTCACATTATCTAGCTTTTTATCCACTAGGGGTCACTAGATAACAGTGTTCTTTTCCAAAAGTTTAACATATGCAGATGTTATAGTAATGGGTTTTGATATTTGAAATACTATATGTCCAAAAGTATACAGACAGTTAATTCAACTACAACACAAACAGGAACTGATTGACACCTGTAATGAAAGGATAGGCTCTGAACTAGATTAACTCTAGTGGTTGACCTATTACTGAAACAAAAATTCAACTGTACACACAGCTAGAAAAGCATGAGGCACTCTGGAGCAGCTACACATGAATCAGACTTTGCCATGCCCAGTGCCAAACATTAGTTACTGGGTTACAAAGCCCAGCACTTGGAGCTTTGGAACTATGTTCTCTAGAGTCATGGAGCTCCATCCAATACCTCTGAGATGAGTTAGAGTGGAGTTAAACATCCAACATCAGTACGTGACTTCACAAATACAGTCATATTCTAATCTTCTCAGAAGTGTAGAAACTGTTACTGCAGCAAACTCTTTATTAATTCTCCTAGTTCTGAGGAAAAAACATTAGGTGAGTAGCTGTCTTCAAACTTTTGGACATAGTGTATTTGTTGGTTTTTTTTTTCTTCTCAAACATTTTTTCTGCCAGCCAAGATTTAAGCTTCTTTAAAACTTTGAATTTTGAGTTTCTTTTTAATTAAATATAGAATTCCTGATTTTGCCAGTACTGACAGACTGATAACTGATCACACATGTGAAACATTGTATCATGAAAAGGAAAAACAAAACGTGCTTACATATTTTTTTTCTGTATATGAAAGTATGTTTCTCATTTAAAATGTCTGGACCTTCAAAGAGTTTAGTCTTACCCATAATCCAACACACATGATCCAGCTAATCAAGTAGAAAATTCTGTGGAGGGATCTAAAAATATAAATAAGAGCAGAGTAGAAGAAAAAGTATTATGTTTAATTATTTAAAACAATTTTGTAGAAAATGACTGAAAAAGTAGGATTAAAATTAGATTTAAGAGTAGTAAAAAAATGCAATTATAGCTTCCTCAAATGTCTGTGATTAGATCATTTTTTGAATAGCTGCATTCTGTCAGCCAATGGGCTGGAGAGTTTTTTGGGACCTTGCAACCTGGGATGCGCTTCTTGGATTTGTGCATTTCCGTTACTCTGGATTTCACGTGTCTTTCTTTGTCGCATTGCGAGTAATGCGAAAGGCACTTTGAAATCCGATTTGAGCGGACAGAGTGTCCGGACTGAGATGGATCTGTACAAATGTGATGATAATCAGATTTCAAACCACCTCCAAATGTGGGTTGGGCCAGGTTTGCAAAAATCATATTTCATGTGATTTATGATTGTCCGAACTACCAAAAATCTATCTGGAGACAATCTAGATAGGCCAAAAATCTGATTTGGGCATACTGTCTGAACATAGCCGATGTGTAGATGCATGTTTACATATACTGGATTACTTTAATGACTTTGTCCCTTGTCATATTGTCACAGTGGACAGTTTAAATGAGAGGGTGGCGTTCCACCGGCTGGCTACTCTATACCACTGCCTGTGTCAGTTTGAGATGGCAGAGCACCACTACCTGAAGGCACTCTCGCTGTGTCCTTCACCACTGCAGTTTGATGAGGAAGCTCTGTATTACGTCAGGGTGTACCAGACCCTGGGAGACATTATCTTCTATGACCTGAAGGTAAGAGAATGATGCTATCTTGTTGTGAAGTACATTCATGGTTTTGTGACTCAAAGTCTGATCAGAAGAGGGCAGTATAGATGTGCATGTGAACTGTAACAGTCTGTTTCCTTCACTGATCAGAATTTTTTGAAAAAGTACAGTGACTTCAAAAGGAATGTAAAACAGTTAAGCAACACTACACAGATCAAAACTTATAAGTAATGATATTATATACATCAAATATTACAGAAATTGCATTGAATAGGTGTTTAAAACACCTTTTTGACTAATTTTATACTGATTTCATAATCTAGAGCAGTGGTCACCAACCTTTATATACATGAATTAATTATTCAGAATTATTTGACTGGCTGGATTATGCAGGGTTGATCTCCAGGAAGAAGGCTGGTGACCACCTAGAATATCTGATTCAGCTTCAAGGTTAACTTGTGCTGCTCTTTGTTCAGGACCCATTCGATGCAGCAGGCTACTACCACCTAGCCCTTGCAGCTGCCATGGAGCTGGGCAATAAGAAGTCACAACTGATGTTGTGTACACGCTTGGCCACCATCTATCACAACTTCCTAATGGACCGTGAACTGTCCCTGCACTTCTACCAGCGTGCACGGGTCTTCGCTGCTGACCTCAACATTCGTCGCATCAACCTGGCACCACATCAAAACTTCCGCACCACGGCCCAGTACAAAATCACAGCCTCTCAGGCTACAAGCTAGAAAGCTGAACTGTACGTGAGCGCTTCTTTCATTGAATTTGTATATGAGGGTCCATGTTTACCTTTCTCTTGACATGTTCTGAACACTTTCATTTGATTTATTTGTGTTGATGTATGGAATAGTAGCTCAGAAAATACTACTGCTATTGCACTGATGAGCAAGGCACTTGGAGTAAATTCAGTCAACCTGAGCTGGAGTGATAAAATGTAAAAATATGTTACAAATTGTTGACATAAAAAGATGAAGTATCAATGGAAAAAGAAATATGGGCTCTTCGTTTATATGAACTGGACAGCACATAGCAAGTGATTATTTAATTTATAAGTGCTTCTCCAAAAATGTGAATGTTGTGAAAAGGTTCATGTTCATAATACATTTCAAAAAGGTTAATTGTCAGATATTTTATATTCATTACATGTAAAGTGACATATTTCAAGTATTTTTGTTTGAATGTTGATACTGTTTGAATAGCAGTTTAATAAACTATTCTAAATTGATATTCAGGATTTATAAGTTATAAACCACACTGAACAACAGTAATGTCACACTCCCACCACAGCCTTGCCCCTACTCCCGTCTCTGCACTGTCATATGTGTGTTTGCATACTTGTGTTTCAGTCTTTCTACGTATTGTCTTTGTCTACGCAATCTTCTCTGTGCCCTTTTGAGTTAACCTGCTGCACCTGCCTCATATTATTCCTCAGCCCTGCTCTCTCATTATCCATCATCTATGTTTCCTATTTAACCCTCCTTGTGTTTGCCAGTCTTTGTTGATCATTAATTGCTCCCCTGAGTTTAAGTGAAGCCGGTGTTGTTTTAGCCACTGCTCTGACTTTCTTCTGTCTTAAGTCACAGTGTTTTTATAGTGTTTTTGTCACTAATAAATATTTTTGTTTGGACACCCACCTGCTGCATCCATCATCCTGCTCAGCTGAACCATTATAACATATACACAAAAGGTGTTCAAATGTATAAATATATAATGGTTTGCTTTTTAAATAAAATAATGAACAATGATTTTTTTCAAATTAATCTATTTTTTGATGTGGCACTGTATCATTTAACTTTAAGCCTGTTTCCCTGTATAAGACTTTTGATCAGTGCTTGATTTATTCCAATAATAAATGCTTATAAAGCTATTTCCATGTGATATTCCATTACAGACAGAACTAAGTGACCTTGGGCAGCTGTAAGTGTAGCTGTAAATGTACACAGATAACAGAAAAGAGGCTATAAATACTATTGTTTCGGTAGAGTGTATGTATGCTTTACATTGTGCAAGGCTCTAGCTTAACTTACATCCCAAAATTAAATGGACATATTTTTATCCAAACAAGGAATACTCTGCTTTTCAGGAAGTGCTGAAAATGATGGACATTACATTTTCAAATAAACACATATTCATGGTTGCTGAAATCCTGCAGCTTGACCTGAACTGCTCTTCTTTGTCAAAACAAACAGTGAAAGCTAACGCTGTGATTTCTCCAAGTGTGTGTAGTCTTCACATCTTCACACATGTTAAAAAGAGAGCAACATGTGCAGTAGTGGCCTGAGTCCTGCAGATGGTCCATAAAAGGGCTTAGGGCAGTTCAGAAACAAATTACTTAACAGCTGAAACCTGCACATGGTGCTGAACTGCCAAAGACAACAGACCCAGCACTGCATCTGCACTCATGACAATTTGAAAGAAAGCAAACTTATGCATGTTATTGTAAATGTATGGATTTTTTATGTGAATGTGGTCCTGATAAAAGAAACACTTAATTTTACCTTGTTTTTAGCAAAGGCAATTTAAACATATGTTGATATGCATGTCATGATTGGTCTGTTGAGCAGGTCTTCTGTGGCATGATAGAGCTTGATCTAATACTATTAAGATGGATTAGTGTGAAGTTTGTGACCGAGAACTAATCATCAAATTTCACAACCGGACTTCAAAAAATGCTCTCATGGCTGAATACAATCAGATCCTCACAACAATGTTCCAGTGTAGCTATGAGTAAAATCTAATATTGTAAAATGTAAAAATGTAATATTTCTGCATAAATGTGACCTAAAACATCATCAGATTTTCTCACAGACATTTTTGAAGTTCTAAAAGTAGATAAAGAGAACCCATTTAAACAAATTAGACAAAAAAATATTATACTTGGTCATTTATTTATTCAGGAAATGATCCAATATGACATATTTGTGAGTGGCAAAAGTATGTGAACCTCTAGGATTAGCAGCTAATTTGAAGGTGAAATTACAGTCAGGTGTCGTCAATTGGTGGGATGACAATGAGGTGTGAGTGAGCACCCTGTTTTATTTAAAGAACAGGGATATATCAAAGTTTGCTCTTCACGTGTCTGTGCAAGTGTATCATGGCACTAACAAAGGAGATTTCTGAGAAGCTCTGAAAAACATTTGATGCTCATCAGGCTGGAAAAGGTTAAAAAAACTAGTTTGCACTCCACCAATCGACAGTCAGACAGATTGTGTACAAATGGAAAAAAATTCAAGACCATTGTTACCTCCCCAGGAGAGGTCGACCAACAAAGATCACTCCAAGAGCAAGGCGTGTAATAGTCAGCGAGGTCACAAAGGACCCCAGTGAACTTCTAAGCAACTGAAGGCCTCTCTCACATTGGCTGTTAATGTTCACGAGTCCACCATCAGGAGAACACTGAACAACAATGGTATGCATTGCAGGGTTACAAGGAGAAAGCCACTGCTCTCCAAAAAGAATATTGCAAGAGAAGATGTCCACTTCTGAGAAGATTGGCAGCTGTCTTGAGTGTTTTTCACTTGTCAATAATCTTTCTCAATGTAAAAAAATGGACATCATATTGTTCAGAAATGTCCTTATAACCCTTTCCAGAATGATGGGCAGTAACAGTTGCTTCTCTAAGACCACTGCTCATATCTTTCCTCCTTTGCATTGTGTTAACACACACCCAAATGCTCCAGACCAACAAACTACCAAAACTTTATAGAGGTGGTCACACTTGTAGATGATCAATTAATCAATGGTACAGTATTTGGTTAGCAGTACCTGGTTGAAACTCACCCTCTCAATTCCTATGAAAGCAGTAAGGGTGTATTTAATTTTTCCCACACTGCTTCTGCATTCTGGC
The DNA here is from genome assembly GCA_036984385.1 of Crenuchus spilurus. Classification (NCBI taxonomy): domain Eukaryota; kingdom Metazoa; phylum Chordata; class Actinopteri; order Characiformes; family Crenuchidae; genus Crenuchus; species Crenuchus spilurus. Next base: position 19,851 of record BRDA01086068.1, read on the forward strand.
CTAATTTATGTTAAAGAAATAATGACACGGTGGAATCTGTTCTGTGTTGTTATGCATCTGAGGTTGTATTTAACTAGTTAGGTCAACTTATGTTCAGGCTTAACTTCAGTTGTCAGGACCCCAACAGCACAGCTATTATTTGGGTGGTGGATTGTTCTCAGCAGTGCATGACACTGATGTGGTGGTGGTGTGTTTGTGTGTGTTGCGCTGGAATGAGTGGATCAGACTCAGCAGAGCTGTTGGAGATTTTAAACACTATGTTAGCTCACTTTACACTCTAGTAGACACACATACATTATTGGTTCAACTTGTTGATGTAAAGCCAGAGACAGTAGCTCATCTGTTGCTGCAGTTTCTTAATCATCCTCTAGTCCTTCATTTGTGGTCACAGGACTCTTGGCTGGAGAGTTTCAGTTGATGAGCTATTCTTATTCCAGTAGTGACATTGAGGTGTTTAAAAAAATCAACATCTTTGCTCTGTCTGATCCACTCATACCAGCACAACACACACTAACACATGACCTCAATAACACATCAGTGTCACTGCAGTGCTGAGAATAATCCACCTCCAATTAATATCTGCTCTGTGGCGGTCCTGATCATTGAAGAACAGGTTAAAGGAGACTAACAAAGTACACAGAGAAACAGATGGACTACAGTCTGTAATTGTAGAACTACAAAGTGCACCTATATGAACAGATGAGCTAAAATGGACAATGAGTGTAGATACAAGGATGTGGTGTTAATGTTATGGCTGACTGCTGTACTGGTCACACATGCACTTTTCATCTCATGTGTGGATCATATTATCACAGTCTGGGCTGAAGATCTGGATCCCCGCCTCCTTTAGAAAAAAGCTTCGGAGTGTTGATGCTGCATGGTTTTATACACACACACACACACACACACAGGCAGGCAGACACCGGTCGGACTGTCCTGCAGCTGGATAACCTTCTCACAACTTTTAGTGGATGGTGTGATGGACGGATCGAGAAAAGTATATTATCAAGCAGTGATCTGACTGGACGAGTTTTTTTTACAAGATATCTGTCTGACTGGACTCACATCTCCAGCGTTACCATTTCTGTCTCTCTAAATGCTGCCCAGAAGAACATGATCATCTAAGCGCTTTATATTCTCTTACTTCATTGTTCTCCTGCCTCCTCCTCTCACACAGACCATGCGCGTGCTTCTACTAGCTGCGTGTCTTCTCCAGCTCCAGCGCTGTGCGGTGCACGCGGAGCCCAAGCCCAAGTGTCCCGCGCGCTGTGACGTAAACCTGTGTCCGAGCCCGAGCTGCCCGGCCGGTTATGTGCCTGACCGCTGCGGCTGCTGCCTGGTCTGTGCCCGCGCTGAGGGAGAGCCGTGCGGCCGCAAGGAGCCGCTGCTGCCCTGCGGAGAGGGGCTGGAGTGCAAACACCCGGCCGGCAAACGTCTGGCCAAGGGCGTGTGCGAGTGCAAACACAGCGGTGAAGTGTGCGGCAGCGACGGCCACACATACGGCAACGTGTGCCAGCTCAAGTTCGCCAGCAGGAGAGCCCTGCAGCAGGGCCTGCAGACCATCAGCAGCTTGCACAAGGGACCGTGTGAAAATAGCCAAGGTAAGGGCACAAGGGTCTATGAATGAGTCTAAGACACATAGATACTAAGCCCACAGCATTTACTAAAATAATAGCTAATTTTAAACTGTACTAGTGATGTGGAATTACAATAAAAAGCTAAAAAATAAACAAAACGTATCAATAATCTGTATTTCCGTTTATTAACACTGAGAAGGTTCCAGCTTTACAAGACTTACAACGTTAGACCGTGAGGATGTGTCCCAAACACACATATGAACTGTACATTTACTACTGTTCAACGCGTTTAACGATGGGGAGCCATTTTTATACACTATCTAGTGTGGTAGTGTGTAATTTGGGAAGCGGCCGGAGTTGACCGTTATTGTCAGCTGTTCAAGAACTTCTCTCAGCCAATCAGATAACGGGGTCAGAAACTACCTGTGACGTTTCAGAGTGTTTTCTAACAACCTGAGCACAGTTAATGTTAACGTTAGCTAACAAAACCTCTTAGTATGTTTCCGCAATAAAACGTTACACACAAGCTATTCACCGTGCTCTAGTTACTGACCTCAAGTTCAAAGATTTTGAAATTGAACTTCATAAACCAGTTGATCTGCTGAGGCCACTGAAGCTAAAGGATATTTTTGAACGAGCACCTCAACACAAGTCTTAAAGGCTTAAAAAAGACCCAGCTAACAACATAGCATGGCATGCGAAGTTTGTCTGATTTGCTATCATGAACATATTGGCACCATGTCTAATGCCAGGTGCGGACTAGAGAGGTTTAAAGCAGTTTCTCCAACAAAAGCAGGATAAACTCTTTTTTATACCCTTAATTTCATTCACCCGCTTCACAAATCCCAGAATGCACCGCGCAACCGGTGAACCAGATGTTGCCGGTTTTGCGCGGTGCATTCTGGGATTTGTGAAGAGTGTGAATAAGAAATGAATGAGCAGGTGTCCCAGTACTTTTATCCATACAGTGCATTTCAGTACTGATACATCTATTCCTATGAGATACCTGTACACTCTTAACAGATGGTTCTTCAAAGGTTCTTTAGTAAAGAAAATGGTTCTATATAGAGCCACAAATACTCAAAGAACCAAAAGGGTTCTTTCCATAGTGAAATGGTTCTTTAGAATGTTGTGGAATGTGCTGTACATGATTCTATATATAGCACCAAAAAGGGCTCCTCTGTTATTACAAGCTTGACATCGTAAGAATAGCAGAACCCTTTTTGGGGCTCTATTGAACAATTCTCAAAATTGTTCTGTATAGAACCATCTATAAAATATTCTTCATCAATCTGAAGAACACTTTCACCATGAAAAGAACCCTTTATCCAAGAGAAGGGTACAGTACTTTTAGTGTTCCTGTCTCTATAAAACCATTTAGTTTTCTTTACTAAAGAACAATCTCTTTTAAAAGTGTAGAAAATAAACTTTTAGGTTATCTCCTGTACTAAAGACAACTAGTAGTGCTTTATCTACATCATAGTGTAATTGATTTACATTGGTCTATATCATGTATGCTTAATGTGCTTAGCCTGCCTAACAGCAAAGACAAACATATAATTTACAGAATTACTACAGAATAGAGCTCTAAGAAGCAAGTGAATAAGAGAAAGTGATCATAATTCAAGCTCTACCAACACAGTGTTTGATATTTGTATGGAAATGTACCTTTCAAACTCAAAATGTGAGTATTTTCAGCTTACTTTTTTACCACGGACAAAAACAGCGTTTACTCTCAATATCTAGGCCAGTGCTCTGCTCGTCCAGTTTAGTCACTGTAGTAGGCGTCTGCCAACTAGTGTTTGTTTACATTTCCCTGATAGTTTTTGTGAAAGGTTCTTCTTTGCTACTTGAGGGGATGAGCTGTTGACTCCAGGCTGTCTGGTACTGTGAGAACTTCACATGCATTCGGCATACAAACATCTGGACACATATATGACCTACATCCTTCCCCCGTACACATACCAGCCTCAGAGACATCCACCAACACTACAGGCAATCCATACACAGCTTTACATATGAATGTACGTCACTATGTGTATAGCCACTGGCTATTTCCACATAACATTCACGTAGTACAACACCAAGAATAACAGCCTCCAAGGACTTTCTGACAGCAAAACTCTGACATCAACCCTGACATGCAGGTGGTGGCTGGAGATTCATTATATGAGGAGGCAGTTAGGGAACAGAGGTGCATTGTAGTCTCCAGACCAGACGTGAATTCCCTGGTGACTCTGAGTAAAAGTTACTCTTCTGGTCTGATCTCAGACCAGTTTGCTACCAAAACTGTAAACTTTTAACCAGCAGATGAACAAGCTTCCAGTGACAAAATAGAGCCAATAATGGACAGACAAGAAAGAGGTGTTAGCATGATTGATGCCGTTCAACAGGGTGGCCTAGAATCAGCTTCTGTGGGAAAATGGTGTGTTTTTATTGGAACTGCCCCGAGGTCACCAGAATGGTCCAAATCTTACCAACAGACACATTATTGAAAGAAGTAGTGCAGAAATAGGACATGATGGGCGTTATTGTTTGGATACGTACAGCATATCCTTCCCCTTTCTACTGTCATATGTTTTGAATGGACACACCTGAGAATAGTTGGCACCGTGCAATTAATGTACTCAAACATAGATATTATGCTGTATTTTAAGGATGATGAAAATGCAGCATTATTTAATTTGCCTCCATTTAGTTCTTGCAGACAATTGTTGATTGCTCGAAGTAGAGTTGTATGCCAAATTTTGGGCATTAGAGGTTTCATTGATTTTCTAATTTAAATTACGTTAACAGATCCTAATCATAGAACACATGTGTTGCACACTTTAATGCACAATTACTGTTTATTGGCTAAATATGACATATTGCGGGGTGGCACGGTGGCTTAGTGGTTAGCACGTTCGCCTCTCAGCGTTGAGGTCTTGGGTTCGAGTCCACATCTGAGCAGAGTTTCCATGTTCTCCCCGTGTCTGCGTGGGTTTCCTCCCACAGTCCAAAAACATGGAGGTCAGGTGGAT
>BRDA01086068.1:24457-52799 GCA_036984385.1 Crenuchus spilurus
TGATAAGTTGATTCGGGTCCTGTCCCGCGGTTAGGTAGTGACCCACATGTGTATACGTGCGTGTGTGTGTGTGAATGCCTGTTAAATCTCTTGGTGATGGATTGGCGCCCTGTCCTGGGCTTAGTTGAATAGTGTAATGCCCTGCCCTGCACCCAGTGAGGGGGTAGGGGACTAACCGCGACCCTGATAGGGATTAAGCGGGTGGGATAATGAATGAATGACATATTGAGAAAAAAATAAAACAAAATGTGGGAAAAAATTCAAATGTGCAAAAGTTATGTAATTTATATTGTATGATGTAATTTTCTAATAAGTAAAAATAATCAAATAAATATAAAAAATGGGGAAAAACATTTTGAATAAAATGTTTCAGAAATATAGGAGAAGGATAAACTGTGCAGAAATCAGAAAATATCATGAAAAGGTCCTGAGTGGCTCAGAGGACTAATGCACTGACACTATGAACAGAGGATCGTGAGTTTGAATCCCGGTCATGCTAATTGCCGCTGGGGCCCGAGATTAAAATTGGCTGTGCCTGGGTGCGGAGAAGGCGCTCTTTCCCCATCACTACTGCTATGGATATTGCTGGCTCAGGTATTTGCAAGCTGATCAGATGATGTATCAGCAGCCCAGTGATGATGTATCAACAGCAGTTTGAGGAGCAGGTCTTTACCTTGACCTAGAGTCAGGGAGATTGCAAGTGAATGTGAGAGTCCTGGTGGATGGGTGGGTTGATTGGCCACCACTACAATGGGGGGAATTTGGGTAAAAAATACAGTTTTATATACATAAGTAGTTATGCTTTACATATATATATATATATACATATACATATACATATATATATATATATATATATATATATATATATATATATATATATATATATATATATATATATATATATATATATATATATAGTGTGTATATATAATAGAAAAAAGTATAGAATACTTTATATTAATTACACGTAAAGGGCCATTTCCAGCCTGTTGTTTGTTGATCAGTTTGGCTAATAACTCATATAATCCAGAATCTGAAATTATTAGAATATTTCTTTTTGAGTTTGGGTAAATTGCTATTCAAGCAGTATCATTTAAACAAAAAAGCATAAATTGAATATAAAACATATTACACTTGACCTTTTTCACAATATTCAGATTTTTGGAGCTGCACTAATGTTACATATGTACACATTTGTGGTCTTAATGAGTACTTGCACATATTTGTTAAATTCAGAAATAAGTGCACATAAGCAAAGTCACAAAGTGCAGTACAGACTTTGGAATAGGCTATGAGTGACTTTGTCATTGCCATGTCGCAGCATCTCGTACTTTTTTTAAAGACTTCTGATGAGTTTGTGTTCTCTCACATTCTACTGAGAACTTATTTTTGGCATTTGATGCCTATCACTGTGCTACTGAGTTTGTATATATGGCCTTTTGGCAGAAATGCTGACACTCTCTTCCACTGTTTAATAAGTCTAATATATGTATGGAAATAAACTGACCTTAGATCAGCACGCTTTCTTTGAAAGCTTTGATTCAGATTACTCAAGGACCTCCCAGTGGTGGGGGAAGTGGATATCGGCCAGGCTAAACAACAGCAAAGAGCCTTCAGAGTGCCCACTTCCTGTGCTTAGAAAGTCTCATTTACTTATAAACATAATCAGAGAAAATGCACATCTAATACTCAGAAACTCAGCCTCAACGCTCTCTTCTGAACAGTGTCATTGCTGTTCTAAATACCCAACCCAATCTTTCCACCATGGTGTCCAAGTGTGTACCATCAGATGGACCACTAATGTCTAGTCTGACCACCAAACCAGACTGGAAAGTGGAGAGTTTGAGGGGAGAGTTTGTACAGTTTATGGAATATTTAGAGCTCTGTAAATGGCTAGAGTTTTGGCTGACTGTGCAAAGTCATTTTTTGGGTCTTTTTTTCCACTTTAAGGTCTGTAATACAGTGACCTCAAAGAGGATACACATTGCATTTGGAATGGAAGTTTGACCGACTTGGCCATGACACAAAGATCTTAACTGTGCAGTTCCCCTTGAGCCATGTCTGAGTGATGCATTTATCCTGGAATGTAGCCTTAATGTGGACTGCTTGATGTGATTAATGATTAGTAAGTGAGTCTGATATACTACACAGTTAGGGTAGTTTAAATGAGCAATCCATCATTGATCATTTCTGTTTTTCTGCAGAGCAGTGACACAGTAACAAAAGCCTTTCCTATGGCTTTATGCTGCATTAATGTTAGAGTCATAACCCATGAGGGTGATGACACTCAAGGCCTTAGGCAGTAATTTCTGCTATCTTCTTAATTAGAAAAACTATAAAATTTTAGAACTGCTTGACCGTTGTAGAATAAACAAAGACATTTGCTAGCTTGTAAAAGACACTCTATGTGTTTTAACTGAAGCTTGGCGAATATATCAATTTATATTTTAGTATATTGTATTTTTCAGTTTTAGGCTTTTTAGTAGAATAAAGAACCCTAGCATAGAGCTGCTAGAACCAGTGACAACTCATATTCCCAGTCAGTGGTGTGTCTATGACTTCTGAAAGACCTAAAGGGATGTTCTTCTTAATTGTTTGTAGTAACTTATTTCACAAGTGTGAAGTTGGTCTCTTCACTAGTGATTTGAGAGATAACTAACATGACGAATAGATATAGCATACAACTACGCTGACAAATCTCCAAATTGTAACAGCAGACAATTGGTTCTTTATTGCCATTGACAATGTGAGCAGTCATAAATAATTTTATAACATATGCTTAATTTTTGAGTTGAGAACATATTCCCAAATTAGTAAAAAAAAAAAAAAAAAAAGTAGGAATTCCTGGTTACAGGCACATGGGCCTAGATGGAGATTTATGCAGCTATCGACCTCAAATAGGTGCTTCTAATTTAAAATAATAAGTGGAGTGGAGGTGGACTTTTTAGAGGTGGACTAACAGGTCTTTGAGGGCCAGAATGTTTGCTGATTGGCAGGTGTTCAAATACTTATTTGCAGCAGTAACACAGAAATAAATGATTAAAAAATCATACATTGTGATTTCCGGATTTTTTCTTTTAGATTATGTCTCTCACAGTGGACATGCACCTAAGATGAAAAGTTCAGACCCCTCCATGATTTCTAAGTGGGAGAACTTGCAAATGTGCTTATTTTGCTCACTGTAACTGATGAGTTCTGTATGGATTACAGAGATTACATTTTAAAAACAATAAATATGTAAATAAAACTGGAAACATTTGGAAATGTTATGTTGTAACACACAAATGATCAATGGAGTGTTTTAATCTATAGCCAGTGTATCATGGTATCAAGTATCACAATACTAAACTTGGTATCAGTATCAAAGTCAAAGTTCTGTTATCACAACAACCCTCCAAGCCTAGAAGGGCTGATGTTTCCGCACTGGTAATAGGAAATTGTAAATTTGTGCAATAAATATTATACTACTAAGATATATTGCTTTGGAGCACAATCTTAATTTTCAGGTTATTAGGGCTTAGTCAGGGTGTGTCGCTAAGTTATTGTCCTCAAACCTGTGTGTCTCTGTTAGAGAGAAAGAACAAGAGAGAGAGAGAGAGATTAAGAGAAAGACATGATGGCTATGTCTGCCAAGGCGGTCACAGGAAACAGCGGTCAGTTTAGAGGGAAAACCACCCAGTTTTTGCAGAAAATAACATGGCCTAATTACTGTACCTTTACACACCCAGGACACAGATGTACACACACATACACACTAGAGACAAGCACTGAAACCACTGGCTGCTTTTAGCTGCAATTACAGAGAAGTAGTTCCTGTGTTTGGAAAATACTTTGCCACAAATTTGCCCTCAGGTTCTGCAGTGGAAGACCCCCTCAGTCTAAAAATACTGCATTTTCTGTTAATGGCTACTCTTTTATGAGCATAATTAATGAAGCATAGCTATTAAGGCATGTAGAAACTGCAGGAGAACAGTATCTGATTACTATCCAAACAACAAACCTGAGCTATAAGAAGCTTCCCAGATTAAAAGCAGTGTAGGTGAGGATGGGCAATATGGTCAAAATAAATGCTTCCCTTAGAACAGTTAGTCACCTTACGTGTGTAAGGTCATAGTAAATTCAGGCTCCTGCAGATGGTGAGGATGATAAATACGGCTATAAATGCCTGCAGGGTGTGCAACAGGATTCATAGATTGAGAAGAGGCGATATAGTGCAGTAGATGTCTCTTCAGTGTGTGGAAAATGGGGTGTAAAGCAGATGCTAATGATTGGCCAAAATAATTGATTGCACTAGTGTGTGCCAAAGGCCATAGCATGAACAAAGTTGCTGAATTTATCATTATAAGCTCCCTGGACAAAAAACTAAGCATGTTGCGTGTTTAAGGTGGCAGTAACTTCAGGCTCCTGCAGGTGGCATTACATGAAAATGATCAGGTCATAAATACCTGTGGGGTATTTGAAGGGATTCATAGATTGAGAAGAGGTGGGACAGTGTAGTGAATTTGTCAATCGTGGAAAATGGGTCACAATGTGGCTATTAATGATTGGCCAAAATAAGTGATTGTGTTTGAGGGTAGACGTAGCTAAATTTGCAGGTGAATTGAAACCCACAGGTGAAACACAGTCATATGCAGGGTCTACACCAGCAGTGGTAAAAATTCCAATCCCAAACTGTGGCTGAAAGACAAAACTGCACAGTAAATATGCCAGTGTTAAATCAACACTATTAGAGTTAACACTGAGAGTGTTACATTTAACTTTTAATAGTGTTGATTTAACTCTGGCATATTTACTGTGATAGACAGGAACCATCACGATTTGTTTCACGAATTGTGAATGAAAATCGCTTCATTTCCAGGCAAAAATTGCTTCTCGAAATCAACACGGGTCCTTCACAACCAGTTGCTGAAAGAACACTCCACAGATGCCCACATACCAATGATATGGAGCCGAATTGAATGTAGGAGGCCTTCAAGCCTTCGGCCTTGTGTGCTGTCAGTCGCAATTAAGATGAGAATTTCTTGTAGACTTGTATTTTTGCCAATGCTGGTAGATTCATATGACTGTATGTTTCAATTTACCTTCAAATTCAGCTACGTCTACTCCCAAATGCAATCGCTTATTTTTGCCAATCATTAACATCTGCATTGTGACTCATTTTCCATGAAGGACAAATTTACTGCACTGTACCAATTCTCAATCTATGAGTCCCGTTGAACACCACGCAGATATTTATAGCCTGATCATCCTTGTGCGGTGCCACCTGCAGGAGCCTGACGTTACTGCAACCTTAAATACGCAAAGTTTTTGTCCAGGGAGGTTATAATGATTATAATGAAGATTTAATAAATGAAAAAGTCATGCCATGATACATGATATCCTAAATGTTTAAATATCAATAGATGTTATAGACCATAATCAGAAGTAATTTTTAATAAGGAATTTTTGTTGTGCATTTCACCTTTTTCTGCTGCAACAAATCAAAATGAATAAAATTAATCAGTAATTCTCATTTTAAATGAACATTTAGTTAGTTTTATTTCCATACTGATGATATGCTATTTCATATGCTCAGAAGACCTGTTGTGAGGTATTCTATCCAAATACTGTAATGGTGAAATATTGTCAAATTGATCACCTCTAAATGTTTGCTTATTAACATAGACAATTTTTCCTGCTAGTATAGGTCTGACACACCACAACAGCCCGAGGTACAAATTCAACTTCATTGCTGATGTGGTGGAGAAGATCGCCCCAGCTGTGGTGCATGTCGAACTCTTTCTCAGGTAAAAACTACATCTGAGCTATAAAATGTATTATTACATACATTATACTGTTAATATTATGTACACAGACATATCAGAATATTATGGCCAGCCCTGGTTTGGAATGAACTCAGCCAGGGATTGTGACAGGCTTTGCTGCCTGTATAAACAAGTGAGCACATTAGTCAGTTGTGACAGAGTGTAAAACAATCATGACCAAACATGCATTCTGACTGATGTTCAAAAGGCCTGAGGGTACCAGGTGATGGATGGTAGTATGTCAGAAACTGCTAACTTATCATAATTGATGATAAATGATATTCTAATAAATTATTTCTGATTTTCATGAGCTATAAGCCATACTGATCAAAAGTAAAACAAAAAAGGCTTGTATGTCACTTGTATGTGTAAAGAATTTGACTTTTTTTGCTTTTTGAATTAAAATAAAAACACAAATGCATATTTTTCCCACAATATTGATTTTTAGATGCACTAGTAGATAAATTAGTGAAGCAGAATTTGAAATAAAAAACACTGTCCTGAAAGGAATGTTGCTCTCCCTTCTTTGCAAACCTTCATGCTCTTGTTGACGGAGAGCACAGACTTTGGTACATTCTGTTTCATCACAAGGTGGAAATGTGGAAAAGGATGAAGTGTCCAAACACTTCAGTTGTTGAACTTCCTGAGCTGTGTCAGGGCAGCTGCTGGATGTCATTTGGTCTGTTCTGCTGGTTTGTGGATGTCTGACAGTGGAGATTTTAAATGGACATACAGCAGCTGAGAGGCAGACAGGTTCCCTTCACTACAACCACTCAGACACTGAGTCACTAAGTGCATTATTCACTACTGAGTCTGGTATAGTTTACAGTGTTTATAGTCTAGTTTACATGGCTGTGTTTGCCATTTTATTGTGTTTGTGTGCTTCAGCATTCAGTTGAATTATCCAAACTCCGCCTACAAATGCCCTTTTGTAACAACTCTTGCAGTGTTATTAATGTTATTAATCAATATTACAAAATGATTATTTGTTTTGTTCAGGCTGCATTAATAAGCCATGCTAACCTCATTTACTTTATGCTAACACCCTTAGCCACCCCCTCTTTGGCCGGACAGTACCACTGTCTAGTGGGTCAGGATTTGTGATCTCAGAGACTGGACTGATTGTGACCAACGCCCATGTGGTTTCCAGCACAACACCTGTTTCAGGCCGCCAGCAGCTTAAAGTGCAGATGCATAATGGTGACGTGTATGAGGCTACCATTAAAGATATTGATAAGAAGTCTGACATTGCTACTATCAAAATTAACCCAGAGGTGAGTACTTGTTACATGCACGGTTGTGATAGTTTCCAGCAATTTTCTATTTGATGAGTCAACACTTTTTGCTGCTTTATTATTGTAAAGTTTTATGTCATATTTATGTTCAGAAAAAGCTACAAGTCTTGTTGCTGGGTCACTCTGCTGATTTGCGACCTGGAGAGTTTGTGGTTGCAATTGGGAGTCCTTTTGCCCTGCAGAATACAGTGACCACAGGCATAGTGAGTACAGCTCAAAGAGATGGGAAAGAGCTGGGCATCCAGGACTCAGACATGGATTACATCCAGACTGACGCAATCATCAATGTGAGACACTCAATACTAGTTATGCTTGTCGTCATACTGCTTTTTCAAACAATGAGTTAATAAGAATTCTTTCTGTACATTTTCAGTATGGCAACTCAGGTGGTCCACTTGTCAACCTTGTAAGTATAATAAGTCTGAACTTTAAGTATACGTATACAAATAAGTATGAACAAATGATTAATTCATGTGGGATTGGTGCATTATTATATTATTAGTTTTATCCACTTAAAGCTGCCAAACTTCATGTTAGTATGATTGTGTGCCATTAGGATGGAGAGGTGATTGGGATCAACACTCTAAAGGTGGCTGCAGGGATCTCCTTTGCAATTCCTTCAGACAGGATAACACGCTTCCTCAATGACTCCATGGGCAAGCAAAGCAAAGGTACATCACAATGGAGATAAATGGAGACAAAACACTGATTAAATATACAGTGTGTGTGAAAAAGACAGACATTCACCATTACAGTGTATAGATGGGTGTTAATTTCTGACGACTAATATCCACGGCTGTCAGAGTAGAGGCCTGCGCCTGTCACTATAATGAGACATTAAAGCCCTCAGTTATCCTCATGGACACAGCTTGGGATTTTGGTTATTTCATCCTCAAATTATGCAAAGATTCATGCACTTGATTCAGAAGATACAACAGAAGAAGAAAGCTGCCAAAAAAGCAGGTCTCCATGTGTCACCGACTGATCAGGAGAACACATGTTGTATCATCAGTCTTTTTTACACACTGATTTATAATTCATTCAGATTTTGGGTCCAATGCTTTATTAGTATTGAAGTATTATTCATGGTTGTTTGGGTAAAGAAGCAAACAGGGCACCCTGTATAATTAGTTATATAACTTCAATATCAGTGTGATGATGACTCAACAGAATTATTCCTGTTTTTAGACTGTTAAATGTGTTTTGTCCAATGTTTCAGAAGTAAGATCAGTGAAGAAGCGTTTCATTGGAATTCGCATGCTGACCATTACTGAAGCGTGAGTTCATTTCACATTCACAGTCTTGTGTTATTTGAAGATCTCGGTCAGTGTGCCTGAATATGAGGTGTCTGTTTCCTGTAGTCTAGTGGAAGAGCTGAAGCAGCAGAATCCAGACTTCCCTGATGTCAGCAGTGGGATCTATGTTCATGAGGTTGTTCCTTACTCTCCTGCTGAAAAGTAAGTTGAGACAACACTTATTTCCTCATTTCGGGCTGAAAAAGAACTGACAAGCAATTGGGAATTGAGAGGGAGCTCCAAAACTAGAGATAGTCTTCTGTCGCTGTTAACACTTTCTGAAAAATGCACACCTCCACGACACACACACACACACACACATAATAGCCCAGGTGTATTTTACTTTGAACAAATTGGAAAACTAAGTCAGATGTTCCATTTAGTCTGGTACTTTGAGTTAGCTCTTCAAATTTATTAGCTCAAGTCAAATAAATCAGCAAATAAATCTGCCTTCTTGTGTGCCAACAGATGAAGGTAGTACACAAAGCTAATCTTTTGTCATTCTTACTATCAACCATAACAGTGCATTGTGTACTTAACATCATAATTCATTTAGTCAGATAGCCTGTTTTTTAAGTTCATGTTATTGTGTGGAACTGATTATTGCAAACAACAAGGCCATACAAGTTTTTATTTATCTAGTCTATCTTCATTAAAGGACTTCTGGGAAGCTTGAATAAAAGTATAAAACATCACTATAAGATGACAAAACATCTATCATTTTAAAAACAAATACTCTTATTTATTAAAATGTAAACCTACACTTCTTCACTCTACATACCTTAATAATATCTATCATCACTTCAGCAGCTAATAATAATTTTCATTTACTGTCTATTAATAATATTTATTAAGTGAAGAATACATCTGTGGTTTAAGAGATTATTACTGCAATTGTGCAATAAGGCTGTTTATTAATTTAGTAAGTAATGTGGTGGGAGTCATGTCACATTATGGTTATAATTTACAGCAGTGTTCTATTGGTTGTAACATTTAAGAATGAAATATGTTACTGAAGTAAACTACAGTGGCTGTAACAACATCTATCTCACGAACTCCAGAGGTGGCATAAAGGATGGAGACATCATTGTGAAGCTGAATGGACAGCCACTGATGAGCACCAGCGACCTGAAGGGCGCATTAACAAAAGATACTGCCTTATTCCTGGAGGTCCGCCGTGGTAACGATGACCTGCTCTTCAACATTGAGCCAGACGTCATCATGCAGTGATGGAATTGTGCCACAAGTTCAATCTGCTGTCAGAACGTAGGAACAAACAGGGGCATGCAATGAAAACTGAGAATTATGACCAACTTGAACTTTTCCATCAACCATGAAACACTATGGACCCTGTCAGAAGAACAGAAGAATTTCTCTGCTATGTTTTGTCACCAGTTTTGTAATAGATCTGCATAACAGGACTTAACATGACCCTCTCACAAGTTCTGTACATCACTGGAGTCTTTCAGTATCATTTACTTCATGGTTAACATGGGAAGCTACAGTACTGTATTGCTTTTAATGACGATGCTGGTTGATGTAAAGCAGCTACACAGGCCACTGTGAAGTAGAGATGTACGCACATGTAGGTATCAGTATCAAAGACTTGACTTACAATTGCAATAAGCATTGATACGTGATACCTTGACAAATATAAGGGCTGTATTAGGAGGACCAAAAACAACAAAAAAAGTGGAAAAGGTTCTGCATTAACACTCTGCTATTGTATACAGTGTGACCAACACATTCTGTTCACACTTTGCTGTTCACTTTACAGTATAGCTGTCTCATTTGATATGTAATATGTACTTTTATAAGCAAGTGTTTTTTTATGTTTTTAGAGTCAAAATGTTTACAACTGTGTCTGTTGGTTTGTTCCAATAAAGGCAAAATCATGCCAGTGTGGCATAGGCTATTCAGGTTTCAGTTCAGCTTAGTTGTTTTTGATACACATCATCACAAAGAACATTTATAGAAATATTAGAGTCCACAACTGCAAATACAGTAATGTGACACATTTGAGTTAATCCCTGTGCCACGAACATAGTAAAACAGAATAAGTCTTTATACATACTCAGATCAAAAATGACGCTAAGAAAGTGAAATGTGTTAGAATTTGAGGTTTGATCAGTCCTCTGTGATGCCTGATGAATTAGTCTGAAGATATAGAGACACTATGTCTGTCTACAGAAAAAAAAATACAAAATAGAAATTCATCACATTTTTGGGTCTTCTGAATCTGTTCTTTATTGCCCATATATGTGACCCCTAAATCCCTAGATCACAATAGCGACAAAAATTAGCTGCATGGTTTTATTGCTGTCAATAAAAGATAATAGTCTCAAATATGTACCGTGGTACATGTTTTTATATATATATATATATATATATAAAAACTTAAACTCACCAAAAAATTTGCTGATTTTACCGGAGAAATGGGTTTCTATGACCCCTCGAATCCTGAGGTAGAACTACTTCTACCGCGGACGTACACAAGCTTGTTGAGTGTCATTCTTGAACTACTTCACTGTACAAATGTGTTTGAGCTTATGTATCCATCCACCAAACATGAGCAGGCCAGGTGGCTTCAGCTGATGTAAACAGAGCGACTTTGGCTAGTGTCGTCTTTCAGTAATAATTTCTGCTATATTTGGATATATAATGCGAGGATTCCTTCAACAGTGCTCTTTCCAAATATGTACAGGGGTTAGACAATGAAACTGAAACAGCTGGTTTTAGACCACAATAATTGATTAGTAGGTGTAGGGCCTCCCTTTGCGGCCAATACAGCGTCAGTTCATCTTGGGAATGACATATACAAGTCCTGCACAGTGGTCAGAGGGATTTTAAGCCATTCTTCTTGCAGGATAGTGGTCAGGTCACTACGTGATGCTGGTGGAGGAAACCGTTTCCTGACTCGCTCCTCCAAAACACCCCAAAGTGGCTCAATAATATTTAGACACAAAGACTTGCTGTCTTGGTCACAGATGCGCCAGCAAGACGTGCACCATCAATTTGTCCTCTTTTGAACTCTGGTATGTCACCATAATGTTGTGTACATTGTAATATACTATATAACTGTGCTCTTACCTGCTAATTGAACCTTCGCAGTCTGCTCTTACTGAGAGCAGAACCTTCACACTCTGCTCTTACTTCACACCAGACTGGTCCACTTTAGCCATGAAACCTCCCACACTAAAATGACAGGTGTTTCAGTTTCATTGTCTAATCCCTGTACACAACTTGTATTAAAAAAATGTTGGCTGGGTCACATATCCAGTAGTGCATCTGCATAAACTTCACCAGAAACAGATCGTCACACAAGTCAGTTCTAAAAGTATACCATGATACACTTCCACAGACGTGTTGTGAAGATCAGTCTTTGCTAGATCCTGGTTCTTTAAATAAAACAGAGCACCCACTCACACTTGATTGTCATCCCATTGATTGACAACACGACTCAATCCTAATATTTGAATATTTTTCTCAATAAATAAATGACTAGGTCTGATACTTTTGTTTCATTCGTTTTATTTACTAACTACAATCTAATATTTTATGTGAAAAACAGAAGCTTCTACAGAGTTCACAAACATTCAAGCACCACTGTAACACCATAACATTATGGAAACAGTATGAAGCAGAAGCTGAGATTCTAGACTTCACATGTGCACCATGCGAAATGAGAACCACATGAAAATCTCAGTAATGCAGCAGTACTCTGTCTTTTTGACTTCCATATATGAGTGAGTTCATATATAATATATACAGTACGTTCCCCCATCATGTTACTAATGGGAACTGGTTAATGAGTAGTTTGCTTAAACAATTTTGTTTACATTACTACAAATCTTTTTCAAGTAAAGGTCCATTCATCATTTTGAACACAATATTATATTTTCAGCAGGGGTGCCATTATTGCTAAAATATGCTAGACACATTATAATGATAAAAACAAGATATGGCACAATTGACCAAACTGGATTCTCCTCAAAACTGATCTTGTTTTTTTCCCAAAATGTGACTGCATGTAGAACATTAGATGCCAGAAGCCCATATTAGGCTTTTAGTGCTACATCACCATTTGCTTTGGTTCAGATTCAGAAGCCCATGTCATCAATGCCTGCAATTTTAAAACCAACCTACAATTTGTGTACTTTTTGTAATGATGGGTTTTGTATGTACTTCTAAAAGTGGAGTCTTGGTCTGTGGCAATTTTTCACCTTTTAAGTCTTGTGCAATACATTCAATTTCAGAAGACATTTATTTACATATAGTTGTTCAGCAAATACAGTAGAAAGAAAACCTTGGCCATCATTGAATTTCTCAGAGTTCATCAGTGGAAGAGCTGAAGTTTATAGCACCTCTACGCTGCTGGAGTCACAGCCTGTTAAGCTGGAAACCACATGTAGACTGAGAGGAAATCAGTGATCTCTCATACTGTAACACACTTGAAAGCAAGAGGAGAAGAGTAATGACAGTGGGACAGATGACTGGCTCTTTCTGAAGCACTGAGGTTTTCTGAAATCAAGATGTACAGTAAACACACTGTTGGTCGATGAAGCCATATGCTGACTGAACAAAACAGCCAAAGCCAAGAAGGTCTGGCTTTTGCTGACTACAAGATGAGCCAAATAGGACACATTGAGAACATCCCTGAATTAAAGACAGATGTGTTACTTTTGACACGTGAACTAAATATTAAGCTTTTGAAATAATCTATACTATATGTGCAAACAACTCTACACATCACTGTTTATACAGTGATAAAAAATTCTGAAGTTTGCCTAACCCTTTTCTACAGCCTCGGCTGTCCTGAGAAACCTTTATACTAGATGTTAAACTCTGTGGTGAGGATTCAGTTGAATTCAGCGATAAGAGCATTAGTAAGACAAGGTAATATTAGATGATTCATTCAGATTCTCACACTCATACAAAATATACTGGATGGAATTCTACCTTTCAAAGTCACAGTTAAATAGTTCATAACTATGGCACACAATGGGCTAATCATATTATTTAATTACAACACATTATCAATCCAATACATCACACCACTACATTCTTCTTTTATAGAAATACTATTGAAGGGGAAAAAATATTTATATATATTTATGTACAAATTTAAATACATAAATAAAATTGAGAATATAAACATTAAAGGCACATTGGGCTCATTATGGAATTGTAAGATTGTTTGATTATTTTGACAAATACTAAAATGAAGTCAACCAATTTCTTTAAAGATGTTCTTCAGGGAACCAAATTTGGTTCCATTTGGTTTCATCACTCGAAAGAACCACTTTTGACCCCTGTATTTTTTCAGCAAGGCAGACCAATTGTTTGTCAGTAAAAGTGACTGGATGTCCCTCCGTAAGAATGAGGGGCTTCCCAAAGAAGGTTTTCATAAAATTATTGTGTGTTCATGTGTCCTTATGGGGAGGGGTTTTAATTCAGTCAGCTGAACTCCGCCTGAAACAAAAACACAGACATGGCAGTGAAGCACAGTCTGTTGTCCAGGACCATCTCTAGAGCTCTCACATGAATGTATGGAATGTGGACACATGCAGAACGGAAGATATAGGACAATGAAAGGAGAAGTGGAAAAATGGATGGAAAAGAAATGCCAGATGCAATTGTATTAACTTGTTAGAGGACTGTATCTCAGAAAACTGAATTTTACTTTTGTTAGAGCCTAAAAACCTAATGGATAGGGCTTGTAAAACTGGTAGTATACTTACAGTACATATTTTATTGTTTTTCTCTCTGCTACAACTGACTGGTATGATTGCTTATTTATGCAGCAAACTCTGTCATGTGGCATCTGTGATGTTCTGGACCAAGTAAATTCCAAATCAGTAATGGTCATAATATTCTGATATGACTGTGTACAAAAATGTAAGATATTGCTCCTTTAGAACAACATTAACAGCTAAAAAGAAACAACTGAAAATGACTGGCCATAGTTAAAGTCAGAACAGAGCAGTTTATACATCAATATGATCACAGGAACACATCACATCTGTTGGCTGAGGAATGAACCACCTGTGTCTGGTCTAAAGGTCTTTGAGCAGCCCTGCACTATTGAGTGGAAAAGAAAGTTTGTTGAGAAAGTTCACTCCTGTGAAACCCACAAAGCATTTGGCATGCATAGGAAATACCTGAAATGGGGGAAAAACATTACTTTCTAGCCATGTAGCTTACTATTTCTGTTGCTTACCATGCACTGCATAGAAGAACAGTGGATGATAAGCAACAGATTATTCATTTTAATCATTAATTATCATTTAAGTACATAAACACTTAAAATCTAAAGCTCAGAAGCACAAGTTTAAGTGCTTATCTTTAGTAAATTGAACTTGAAGTGTCAAACATATGCAGATCAAACTGGAATCATATTTCAAATATTGCCCATGTATACAAAAGTAACTACATTATTACACATTACAGAGAAGGAAAAATATAATTTTTTGTTTTATTTATTTTCCAAAGTAGCATGGTTAATGATTATTACAATATAATATTGTTTTTTGTAACATTATAGCAAATCTGATCTTAATAGATCATAATACACATGAATTAATACAATTACCAACATGATAAGAGTAAATGGACAATATCTACAATGAGAATTATTGTGAGGCATAATTCTTGGCAAAAAGGGTTACCTACAGCTCTTTGGTGGTCTGTGTGTACTTAATTATTCTATCTTGTTCTTAATCTTCATTTGAATCTGAAAATATAATCACTCCATAAAACAGTTCTACTAAGTTAAATTATTCCCTTTCATATTTAAGCAATAATACACTCGAGAGTCGTTCATATAGATTTAATACCAACATTTTCCAGCTAAGCTCTCTTTGCTTATCATATCATCATCTGTAATGAATGTCCTGTTATTTCTTAAAATGACAGACACTTTAAAGTGATAGACCCTATAACTGATTAAAGATATGATTAAAGAGATTTCTTCCCCTCTTCATTTTCTCTATCTTGTATTTTGACACACCACCAAGGCACAACTTTTAGGAAGGCATTTCTTCAGACCAAAGGGTAAGATTAGCACTACAACTTGGCTCGAAGGGATCCCACTTCAGGTTTGTTGGAACAGAACTCAGCCCACCAAGACGGACGTTCCAGAACGTTCTTGCCCTGCAAGACTGTGGCCCACAAGTTCTTATAGAGCTGAAACAAAATGTGAAAAACAAAAATGCTTGTCATGTAATCAAACTGTAACAATAACTTCCTATAACATCTACCAGGAAACAATATATTTATTAACAAACTTTTTTTTAACTCCACCCTGACAGTAAAGTTTACATAAACACTGTTTCAGAGTCTTTAACCAGCAGGCCTCAATCAATGCTGCATGATGTTGCACAAGCCAGAAATCCTTTTTACAGGAACTCAAGGAGTGGACTCAGACAAAGGAACAAGTGCCAGAACGAAGAGTAACCTTCCTGTAAATACTGACTCGACTATAAACAGCCTGAAGTGTGTGTGAACCACCAGCGGAATTAATGAAAAGGCCTGTGTGTGTGCGTCTCACTGTTTTGTTAAATGTCTGGGTCTCTCTATTCTGACTTTTAATAAAAGGGCTGTCTGTTTTCTTCATCCCAAAAATGTACAGTCCAACAGACAATGAATCAACAGTGTTGAGAAAACATGCTGAAATGAAAAACCAACAGGACCTGTCAAAGTGGGATCACACCTCCATACAGGGAAAAGATATTAAATTGCCTTGAGGGCAATGGCTCATCAAACAAGCCTCTAAGTGGACATAGTTTAGTAATAACTCAACTTTGAGCTGTGGCGGTTTGGTAATATGTGACAGTGTTAATACACAAGTACTGTTTCAAGTAGGTGAAATCATTTAAATAGGTGATGCTGAATTTTACAGTGACACTGTACGATTTCCTGTAAACAGTATGCAATTATAGGCACTCTGCACTAAAGTCTGTGGCCTTTAAACATTGTAGTAATTGTTGAGCACAGACTTTTACCATTCCTTCTCAAGTGAAATGAGGAAAGTGTCAGTGTCTTCACAATCAAGTGTATGTGTGTGCATTTTAAGTATGTATGCTTTTACTTCAAAACAACTAGGATGCAAAGCATCTATCATACATGGTGACAGCACAGTTTGCTTCTTAAGACAAACAACTGTAGTATTTGTAATGTTCATCTGACCTCAACCAAACTGAGCATGTTTTTTTAGGCAGAAAGACCCAGAAACAAGCAGAAACTGAAGGTGGATTCTGACAAAGAATCTTGTTGAAGAAACTCAGCATTTAGTGATGAGTTCTAGACTTCAGGCTATGAAGGACTGCAAATTATTAAAAATAATCATAATTTGTCAGATTACACTGTCTGTGAAAATGCATGAACCAAACAGCATGACCGGGATACAAACTCGCGATCCTTTGATCATAGTGTCAGCATCTTAGCCCGCTGAGCCACTCAGAGCCCGACTTCTTAATTCTTCAAATCAACTCCATCCTGGTGGTTCATAGAGGCAAATTGACGAAATATTTACAAAGTGTCACTGTCCAAATACTTATAGACTCAGCTGTGTATATGTATATTCAATATTCCTGGATTGCACTAATGGGTCTTTGTCCAAAAAGACTGTTCCTAAACTTGCATGGAAATGAGCTCAGTGGCTATTACTACTGACAAGTCACAACATTTCAGTCCCAGGTTGGAACCTAGAACCAAGCTCTTGCACTTAATGACTTTAACACCTACAGTTTCTAAGTAGCTAAAAGCATACGTGTCTCCTGCATACACACAAAACCTGTGTTACCAACAGGCAAAATAAAATCTATATATACTTTAACAATAATAATATTTTAGAGAGTTTACCCAGAAATTGTGACAATTATAGGAGATGTGAACATTTTCTTGACTTTTAGTTTTTCTTGAATCCCCAATCACAATGAAAGGTAGGAAAATTGTGTGTGTGTGAGAGGTGGGTATGTATGTTTTTGCAGCTGAGTGCTGAGCTACAGCAGGTCTCTTACCTCACCATCAGCTTTGCCAATGGGTGAGTTCAGAATAAAGTCAGGAGGTGCAATCACATCAACCAAAGCCACAGCATCGTCTTTCAGCTGGGGACAGTAAGAATCAAACATTTTGCTAATGCATTTACTGTTTATATATGTGTTTATGAAGATGAGCCTATTCTGACCTGGCTGCACAGAGACAGAATAGCATTCTGGATGAAGTCTGCTGGCTCCTTACCAGAGAAATAACCTCCTATTGAAACAAAACAGAATGTTATTGAATGAATGTGTGAAAACAGACATTCATTTCTGTTACCAATTGCAAATGACTCATTTTTGAAAGGTTAGAAAAAGACCTACCCTGGTAGAGTATGGCCATGTGATTGGCAAGGGTCCAGAGGCCATAGAGAGCACAGAGCCTCCTCAGAACTAATCTAAGGCCAGCTGGAGTGTCCACATCCTCAGTCAGATCATTGAAGCGCTGCAGAACTGTGTGCTCAATGAAAGCTATCGCTAATGAGCGACAGTAATACACCTATACAGAGAGAAATGCTAAGTCTACATTGACACACATGTGAAAACATACAGTTGAAGCTTATTGTAGTCTGAAGATCAGATTATCAAGATTGGGTGGTCACTCTATATAAACATTTATATTAGTCTTGTATCTACACTGCAAAACTATGTGCTTTAAACACACTGAAGTATTACTCCCACACATGCACACCAATAACATACATATGCACATAAACAACCATAAAGGCTGTTTGGGGGATTTTTAATTGTATTCTTCTTCTTCAGCTCTGTTTTTAAACAGCCCCTTCCTCGCTCACATAGTTCACATTTGAGGTCACTTGGCAGGATACACTTTGTTTTGGAGAAAGTCTGATACTTGAAACAAATTGAAGTCAAACAGAGACGAGGAGGGAGAGGAGGGAGGGGTGTGACATGTGGAATCAGGCACATTTTGGGTGGAGCTGGACAGCCGCCATCTCTCTAAATTCTTGCTATTATATCATATGTCCTTGTAGCTCCTATTCTGCACAGAGAGACCCTCAAAACACACTACACACCCTTTATGCATCATATCTTTATGTGCAATGACAAGTAGTTTTATGTATTCTGTTACAGTAACTGTGGGAGTTAATTTAGCCCAAGTGTGCCTTAAGTGTGCAGTAACGTTATCAGAAATCAGCACACATCACATATCTACACGTGACTGCAAACATCTGTAGAGGCCCAGTATAATGATTTAGTTTTGCTGGCTAATTATCTACAATAAAGAGAACCTCCAAAATATAACAAGAGCTCTTCAGGACACCTTTATGATGTAACATGAAATACACTCTCAGCATCATTCATGTTATCTATGATCTATATGATGAAGACGTATATTTCAAAAGATTTTTATGACACTGGGTTTGAGCCAAGACAGTAAAACCTCCGTTATCTGAATTAACTAGCTCTGGGTTGGATAATTTATGCTACAGCATTACTGCACAATGTGCTGATTATCAACATACTACACAGACGTCTGTATATACTGTAGAGCGCAACAGACTTGAAGAACTATTTGATTGCTTAAACATTTATAAGTCAAACTTTTCTCACAAACTCAGAGCCTCAAAATCACAGCGATGCAGCGCTGAATGTTAAACCACACATGCTGCACATAAAACAGTAAAGAGCCCTATGCCATCCTAAATGGCCAAACCTTTCAAGAACATTTTGTACTAACTACAAGGGTCACAGTGATATCTTGCATAATAATAAAACAATGGACAATCCCTTTGAGTGTATGTGGAAAGTACATTGCAGGTGTACCTGGCTGTTATTACGAGCCTCAAAGTCTCCCAGTCCCAGAGCCTTCTGCTGGGTCAACTTCCTCTGACTCTCCCCAAGCAGGAAACACACCAGCCATTTATATGCTGCCAGAGGCACTGGAGACGATATATATTAATATAAGGATTAAGCGAGTGGGATCATGAATGGATGGATACATAAAATATGATTGAATAAAAGATAAACATTGCCAAATAAAATGTTCAAAAAATAAGTCTGATGAGTGATACATTCACAAATGAGGAAACCAAATGGGGATGGGACTTGAGGAGAAGTTGATGTATTGAGATAGATATTAATGATAATGTTGGAAACAGGTGGGGTGACTTACGTCTGATTATCAGGTCTGATCGTTTGGTTTTTAAGACTCTACACCCACACCCATTCAGGTATTTGACTAGACACCATGGCAACAGGGTAAGCACCTTATGTTTGGGTGGATTTGTAGGGTGTGAGAGATGAAAGATGCATTAAAAGACTTGGATCATGTTTTCACTGACTATTCAGATTTCAGATATATTTCAGATACACTATTTCAGATATAAATCTAAATGCAAAACTGAAATTTTCTATGGCTAAAACCATCACATCTGACTGTGACAATAGTCCCAGAAAGGAAATGAAAGAGTTTGGTTTTGACATTTGGAAGATAACGAGACCCCAGGGTTTGCAATTTTAGCCAAAAGCAGTCATGCTGCTATAACACTGATGGTATTCTTTACTTGATTTATTTGTACTTTTTGTCATTTTGTCACATAACAGCCAATCTGTGTTTTAGGTCACAATGAAACAGTTGGTAGGTGATGTCAGTTCAGTCGAGCTTTATGGGAAAATCATTCAGTACTTTGACAGACTGGTGTCGTTGCTTGATTAGCCTACATTGAGCAAATACAAAATGACACAATTGTACTGACCGCACCAAATTTGCAGCAGGTCAATATGGCAAGAATTAATGTATGGACACATACTGAACACTGCTGCAGGCTTCTTGCAGGTTTCAGGGAGTTAAATTTAAGACTTTATTAAGACCTTTCCAGACCATTCTCAGTGAAATTTAAGACCAACATGAAAAATTGCCAGAAACATTCTAATGATCCCAAATATTCTCAAAACATTTTACTTTTATTAATTCAGTTATAGAAAATGATTCATTTCATTCAATATTAGAACAGATAATCAAAATAGTTACATTCTCAACACAAGTAACCTTACCAACACAACACTAGCATGTACAACCTCACTGTACATATGTCCGAGCCCTTCTTTTTTTATCACCGATCTCAGTTACAAGGGTTTTGAGTTGCGCAAGCTTACAAGAGAGAAAGTTTGAGCACATAGGAGAGATTTGTATTGTATTCACGTGCGTGCAAAAAAATTATTGCTTGCTCAACACATCCACGCGCGCGCTCAGAATTGTGACACAAACATAATGCCATATCCAATAACACCAGGAAATGTCGCTAGATTTGTCGCTAGTCCCTTTTTTTTTGTTAAGTCTGAAAACTCGCAAAATATAGCGTCGAAAGTTGCAGTGTTAGCATGCGGTTATCATGGGATTTTTACTTCGGTAGGCCCCCAAGAAACACAGAACACAGAACTACATTTACACTGATGCATTTAGTCAACATTAGCAGAAATTAGCCAAATTAACTTCCGATTAGACTACACTTACCTGGAATTAAAAATTAAAATTTAAGACTTTCATAAATTTAATTTAAGATTAAATTGGATGGATATCTGGCTGTTTTTATGACTTTTTAAGGCCTCAAATTCAAAGTTTTGAATTTTAGACTTTTTAAGACCCCGTGGGAACCCTGTGCTGGCTTAAAATGACGAGCTATATTTCAGAACAACAACTAAATATTGTCTGAAAATGTTATTATAAATGCATAAATACGCTCAATTGCCACTTCATTAAGTACACAAACCTTGTATCTACAATCACTGTCCATTTTATCAGTGTCACTGACCATATATGCAGCATTATACAATTACAAACTGTAGTCCATCACTTTGTTAACCTCCTTTAATCCTGTTCTTCAATGGTCAGGACCCAGGTATTTAAAAACAACAGCAACTCTGTTTGTGACCCACTTTTACCAGCACAACACACATTAATACACTACCATGTTATTGTCACGGCTGTGCCGAGAATGAGCCATAATCCTAAAAATAGCTGCTCTGTGGGGGTCCTGATCATTGAAAAATAGTTTGAAAAGAGGTTAATAATGTATACAGAGAAACAGATGGACAACAGTCTGTAATTGTAGAACTAAAAAGTGCACCTGTATGGTCAGTGGAGCTGATACAATGGATAATGAGTGTAGATACAAGGTATATGAACCTAATAAAGTGGCCAGTGAGTGTAGAAATAATCACCTTTTCCTAAATTTGATGATACTTTAGTTTTGCTCCCACAACAGTGATATACTGTTCCATGTTGTCTTTGGTTAAATCCATCATTCCCATTAAAACGTCCTCATGACACATTGCTCATTTTATGTTGGGTGACAAAGCAACAAGTATTTTTCTCCGTCTCCTTGTCCAATTAAAATGTGGTTCTTCTGACCCTGGTCGCCAGGGAACAGCCAGTTAAGTCACGAGCTGAAGAATGAGGTCAGTAAAGGAGTGCAGATGTATAGCAGATGTGCTGCAGAGGCCTTGCCCTCAGGATGAGCAACTCCCCCTGTACAGGCATCTCCAGCACAGCAGTGTTCACACTACAGTAAAACACACATGCAACATGACACCGTATGTGTGCTTTAATGGGTTCTGTTTTGCCTTAGACATTCTTCCTGGGGCTTTTAGGAGCGTTGTCCCACCACCCATTTTGTTATGAGTCACACTGGAAAGTTCATTCCTGTACAAACAGGACAAATCTGCATTTTCTCGCCTTTGGATAAATACTTAAATCATTTTATTGTGATTATCTCTAAAACATAAACTTGAATAATAACGGTCATATTTTTAAAGAGACATTTCTTGGAATAACATTATGCTGATGTGAATTGATGACATTTCACATGCAAGTCAAGAAATATATTGTATTCGCATCAACCCCTGTCAAGTGAACAGGGATAAAAGATTGTATTTGGAAGCTTTAAAGGAGGGTCCAGTTTAGATGCTGATGTACCTGTTGCGTCCATGCACTGCTCCACTGAGGCAGCTGTGAACCTGCTCTCCAGAATCCTGTTCAAGTCATTCAGGAAGTTCACAGTCTTCAGAGGAGACTCAATCCTGCCTTTACCTACAATTGAGAGAGAGAGAGAGAAAGAGAGAGAGAGAGACAGAGACAGACAGAAATTATATTAAGAAGTTAGAACCCAAAGAACTTCTAACTATCTAGATCAGTGGTGTCGAAATCCATTCCCGGATTCCTGTAGAGTTTGGTGATCTTCCTGATCAAACACACCTGATTCAGCTCAGCAGGTAATGAGCAGGTTTAACTGTAGTGTCAGAGCAGAGAAATCACCAAACTCTGCAGGAATCCGGTCCTCCAGGACTGGATTTGGACACCCCTGATCTAGATACTCCTTATACTGAATGAATTCAGGTATGTGAATTTGCACCCATTGCTGATACAGGCAATCAACTGTGCAAAACCTTCCCAGAAGAGTTTCTGCAACAGCTGCATCACTAAGTCATCCACTAAAAGCTGAAATGCAGAATAGTCATTTCAGCCACTTTGCAGTAGCCTGCAGACTCTAAAACATCTATTTAAAAAACGGTTTGCTAAGAACAGACCTTGTTGTTTGAGCTGCAGTAAGCTAAGTAGATAGTTGCTAGTCTGTTGCAGCAGGACGTTGTTATCCCCCTCGTATGTGCAGTTTGGGTCATTATCATCACGGATGTCTCCAAGGCGGTTCACTAAGGGAGGAACAAAAGAGGACATTTCAACCTCATCAATTTCACTAGTATTTCAAACATCTTCCTCATAATGATGATAATGTTCTCCCACTAAAACGTTAGTGTAGGCTTTTATTACATCAAGATTAGATTATTGTAATACAGTCAGGATGAGGTGGGTGTAGTGGTATTACTGCCGTATTGGGTGAGGCAGGGGTCCCCTGCAGTGAACATAATTTCTTATTCATGCATTTTGGGTGTTTATTGTGCTGTGGCACGCATCCCTATGGGAGGATCTCCATGATGAACATAGTGATGTATCTCTGTGGTTTTGAATGGTTTATTACTGCAATGCGCTTTCCAGGGGGCAGAGTGGGTAATTTCCCTCATTCCCTCACTTGCAGTAATGACTACAATAAACTCACATTAGGCACCACTTTACAGTAGAGTTAGGAGTGCAGGATTAAGAGTAGAACTTACTGGCCAGGTATCCGTGTCCTCCACAGGCTTCACGACACTCTTGAATTCCCCGCTGAGCTGTCCATGACCCCAGAGGCTTACTGGAGCATGACAGAGCATGGATCTCCTTACCCAGTTCAGCCTTATGAAGTACACACACACACACAGGAAGATAAACACTTAATGTAATCTGTGCACCTATATGCGAGAGGATAAAAAGTACTTCAACTATAAGATACACTTAGGACAGCACAGAATATAATTAGTTGAGCTGCAGGAATGTTGTACCTGTCTGTCACTGCTGTCCTTCATGAGGCCAATTTGAAACTCCACAAAGTTGTTGGTGAAGGATTTGGAAAAGAAATCCAGAGCATAAACAGCTGCTAAATATGGGATAAGACGCCATTGCTGCAACAGAGAACAAATAATAATAAAAAAATGTTATTCTCCAATAGATAAAATCCCCCTATACAGACTCTGAAGCTGACACTTATGACTTTGACTGTGAAAAAAAGGATAAAAGGGGTTGGTGGTCCATAAAAATAACTAGAGCTCTTATTTGTCTTGGAATTCCTTGGAACGTTGTACCAGAAACGGCTGTTTTGTGCTCAACAATCTGCCAAAATCTACATGCATTCATTTAGTTCCAGTTTATTTGTGTAGCTATTTTTGACAACACACATTGTGAAAGCTTTTCAAGGTGTTTTACAGCTGTGCAGCTTTTCAGACATCTGGGATAAAGTCTTAATACTGATAATTTTATATCACTGTACTAATGTACAACCTAAAACATCATAACTAGAAATCCTGACTTGAGTCTCGGCTGATACTGACAGAGTATTTCTTTTCTTTAAAATGATCTAGAACAAGGTGAGTGTGTGCTGAATGTATTTCAGGGTGGGATTTGGTTCATTCTCATATTTTTCTACTTACTCCTGATGTAGTTCATTCGAACTTTTCTAACAAACATTAGAACTTAATAGTCAACTAAGTAGCCCAGTTGTTTCCTTCAATATACATGACCAAAACCTGTTCAAACTGCCTCCAGATCTTAATTAAGGTCTCATAGACAAGTTGGTGCATTTTAGCACACACTATGACTTACTGTGGACTATAAATAGCAAAACTAGAGTCACTTCAGAGAGCAGCAGGGCTTGTAGAAGACTAATCTTGCATCCTTTGTCACTATCACCAACACTGTGAGAACTTCATATTCACTATCTGAGACAGCAGATGCAGGATTCAATTACATTACACACCATTAGATGTGCCCTAAAAGACTGTCTAGTCTACGAGACCTTAATTAAGACCTGTGTGCAGTTTCAGTAGGTTGAGAGAAGATTAAGGTGAGGTTTTTTGACCAAAGCTCTGGGCAATTTACATGAGCATGGAGTTACAGTGTTTGTTAGTAATGTATGATCTACAGCTTCTAAACTAAACAAGCTAAATGTGAAAACAAATGTCACATGTTAAACACATCTGTGGGTAGTGGAATATTGCCTAAATGTGAGCCTTTTCTTCTCAAACACATGTAATCTACCCACCCCTGCATCTGTATTGTATAGAACAATTTAGTAAATATGATGTAATCCAAAATTATTCAAAAAAAATATAAAAAATCAACAATGATGATGATGATTATTGTTATTATTTTTTTCTTTTCTCTTATTTTTATTTATAAATATGTGTATATTTGTAATTACGGTTGATGTGTGATTGTTTGTTATGTATGTTATGTTTGTGGGACCCCAGGAAGAATAGCTGCTATACCAATAGCAGCTAATGGGGACCCAAATAAAACAATAAAAACAATAAAACAGTGGTGTTGACAATACTGTGTGTGTTAGTAAATCGGTTGTGTTCTAAATGAATAACAAAAATTGCTCAGGTGAGCTGTGTAATTCAGGTACCTGCATCTGATATTCCAAAACTGGGATCTCTTCATCCTCTCTGGGCCCAAACTGACGTCGCGTGGCTGAGAAACGTACAGCAACTGTCAAGGCCAACTTTAAGTTCACAACCGCCATTCTCGTAATGGATACTCGGCCTCCAGACAAGGCACCCAGAGAGGCCCCAAAACGCTTATTAGGGTCCTGACAAAGAGAAGGAAGCACAGAGAGGAATGAGACTTTCTTCGGTCTCATATGACACTCCAAACAAACAAAACTCTCTGTGTTTAGTTAGGCATTACACTTAGTACAGCATCTGAGCTAACACCTTCTGTATGTTTTCTTAAAATCACAGGTTTCCATCAGTTGAACTGACCTACTGTTTGACATTTCCTGCACTAAAAACCTGTGTTTGTTTGAAAAGAAAACAGAAGAGATTCTTCCATGCACATCTAGAATGAAGGTGGGAATAACAGGGACTGGTTTAGGTTTCTTACCCTCCTTACAACTGAAAAACTAATGTGTAAATGTTACAGTCTCAGTAAACCAGCATGGCAACATGTGATCTGCACTGTTTGACGCAACAGTAAACAGGAATAACAGAAGAATACTTTGGATAACCTCATACATTATACTGGTTTAGAATAATCTCACATTTTTAATTCTGTGGTCTTGTCTGAAGGGGAGAGGGGATAGGACTGTGTAGTTTTTACAGAAAACAATAATGTGATAACCTTAAAAGGAGTCACATATCGTCCCTCAGGTGTCACATCTCCGGTTTTGTTGAGTAGATTTTCCCGAGGGATTCTGACATTGTGAAAAAGTGCAAAACTGCCAAACAAAGAGATGCAGTCCTTAAATACAAATCTGAGCACAAGTATTCAACACAGAACTGGGAACATCATTTTTCTTCATATTCACTGCCACCTAGTGGTAACTAGCTTAACTCCAGTGTAAGGAAAACCCTTAAATGTAGCAAAATCAGTTGTAGTGCCCACTCACCCATTTTCCAGTCCATTTTGGCCTAGTTTCTTTCCCATGTCTCCGACCATCACCCCTGGCATTGCTAGCAATGTTTTAGGATCTCTGACCTACAATATCAACACAACATGATGACACAGGACTAGAAAACACAGAAATGTCATCTGTTCTCCTTCCGTTGACTAAAACTAGTGAAAAACCATAATCCATTACAAGACTTGTTTCCTCAAAAATACTTTAGCTGCTACGTTTACATCTAGGAATGTTGAAACTGATTTGTTTATTGATTTCAATTGCATAACAATTACACTACTACAACAAAACATCACAAATGAAAAAATGCAGCACCTGAACCACAAAAGAGTGCAGACCATGGCAGAATCCATCAGGTGTATAAAGCTGGGCAAATACTACAGCATGGGTGGCATTTTTTCCCAGGTTCCCCACCCAGAACTTTGCAGCTTCAAAATCAGGGGAGTTTATTATAAACTCCTGGTGGAGGGGCAGACAGACATAAAGTAATTAGTTTTTAAAAGGATAATACAGTGAAACAAATGCATTGCCTTTCAAAAATGCAAACACTATAAAGATACACTATGTGGCAAATGTAAATTAACACAACTGTCCATGGAGGCTCTATTTCTTACTGTAAGAGATGCAGAAATCCCCATCAATAAATGCAGATTTTAAAAATTGTATCAATTTGTTGAACGGAGTAATCAACTTTAATTGGTCATCATTATAAATCAAATACACAAATCTATCACATTCTTGATACTGACTAGGTTGTGCACAGTTCAAACAAATTCACACTTCTTTTTTGTAACTACTTAAAGAATTCAGGAAGGGTTCAATTAAGATGAACTTTGTCTGTCAAAATGTAACAGACCTGAAAGATAAATCCAGGTCAAGGCCATCTCCAAACTGATAAAGCCATCCAATCTGATCTATAACAATATATTAGTGCATCTAAAACAATACAATATTGTGAAAAAGATCTTTGTTGTTCATAAGTTAAACTGTCATATTCCATATCTATTGCATGTAGTATTTTCAGAAATTATTACTGCAATATTTCATTTTGAATATACTTGAATATTTAATTTTGAGTTTGCATAATATTCAAACAGCATCAATAGAAAAGGCTTGAAATAGTAAGTAAATAAAATGTAATTATATAGCACTTATCACAGACAGCAGCCACAAAGTGCTTCACAAAATATGTAATTTTATAAAATGCAAAATGGACAAACAAAACAACAAAACATAAAACACTATAAGATGACAGAATATGAGAGAGTTTGCCTAGTGCTTTATCCAAATGCTTGCTTAAAAGATGTGTCTTTAATTGCTTTTTAAAAGACTCCACCAAATCATAAACACTTAAAGAGCTTAGTAGTGCATTCCATAATTTAGGAGAAACAACTTCAAATGCTTTATCCCCATGAGTCTTCAGTCAGAACGTGGAACAGAGAGCAGATTCAGATTACTTGACCTAAGAGAACATGCTGGTACGTGTACATGAACTAGATCAGCTATATACAGTCATGGCCATAAGTGTTGGCACCCCTGAATTTCTCCCAGAAAATTATTGCAGCTACACATGTTTTGTTATACACGTTTATTTCCTTTGTGTGTATTGGAACAACACAAAAACAGAGGAAAAAAAGGCAAATTTGACATAATTTCACACAAAACTCCAAAAATGGGTCAGACAAAATTATTGGCACCCTCAACTTAATATTTGGTTGTATACCCTTTGGAAAAAATAACTGAAATCAATCACTTCCTATAACCATCAACAAGCTTCTTACACCTCTCAACTTTCCAGTTGGACCACTCTTCTTTTGCAAACTGCTCCAAGTCTCTCATATTTGAAGGGTGCCTTCTCCCAACAGCAATTTTAAGATTTCTCCACAGGTGGTC
>BRDA01086076.1:0-15197 GCA_036984385.1 Crenuchus spilurus
TGGAGGGTAGAATTTACGTATAAATAAACCGACACATTTTATGGTGTAGCCCGAAATTGAGCTTCCCCTCCTTGAAAGACCAGCATCCGCCACTGCACCACACCCACTGAAAACAGTTAAAAACCTGCTTTTATCCACAAAAAATAGGCTTTTTAGTAATTAAGTGTTGTTAACTTTCATAAGCCTATCTCACTTACATAAACATATCATGACAACTGAAATAAACCTACATACACAGTTATAGACTTTTTTCAGTCATCTGATATAGAAATTACCTTTGTCAACTTTGATAAAAGCCTTTAAGTGCCGAGTGGCTCAGCAGGCTAAGACGCTGACACTATGAAAAGAGGATCACGAATTCGAATCCTGGTCATGCTGTTTGCCATCAACAGCCGGGGCACAAGAGAGCAAAATTTGGCAGTGCTCTCTCTGGGTGGGTTGATGGCGCTCTCTCTCCCTATCACTTTCAAATTGCAATGTCCACTGGCTCAGGCGTCTACTGATTGGTCCATTCAGAGCTGGGAACCCTGCGCTTTCCTCCGAGCGTGTTGGCTCCCCAGTGATGGTGTATCAGCGCTAGTTCCAAAAGAGGCAGTGGCTGCATCACACGCAATGGAGGAGGCTTATGCTTGATTTCACCCTCCTAGAGTCAGGGACATTGCAAAAGTGATGGGGAGAGTCCTAATGGAGGGGATGGGCTAATTGGCTACTACTACATTGTGAAGAGGATAAAAACTGGCAAAAACTTAGAAATAATAATAAAAAAAAGCCTTTATAAGTGCAGGTTTATGCCAGTTGTAATGAAAAGCTTATGTAGGTGTTCTAGAGTCTTATGAACAGTACCCTTCAGGCTAAGCAAAAATGCTTCAACATAGTGCCTCAGAAGGGTTCTTTGACCCTTTCTAGTATAATTTTTCTTTCTTTAAAGAACCATATAGTAGGATGTATATATAATCTCTTCTTTTTATGGAGTTTGATAAAGTCTTTACTCAAGAAAAAGTATAAATGTTATATCCCTCAAAACAATCTCATTGGGTTCCAAGTCATTTTGAACCATTTCTATTGGGGCCTTCATTCAGTGTAATGGGCAGCAGGCATCTTATAGCATATTGATGTGACAGACAGTGTAAAAATGTATGCTCTGTACTTACCATGAGTTTGGATCTTATGGAAAAAAATTACCATTACCCTTACAAATTCATGAATTTATATCAACACAGCGTCAGTAATTTCAGGGTTGCCTTATGGTCGCAGGGTTATCGCTGTGGTATGTTTGGCTTTGGTGTCAACACTCCAAAATAATTGTTCAGTAGCAGTTACAGACACAGTAAGTGCATGGCAAAGTGGAAACATGTGTGACTGTGAAAGTGCCTCAGAGACTGCAGCTACATACTGACATGTCAAATACTCTTACAGTGTTAAATCAACAACAGATCCCAAATCAGTGCTGTAAGAATGAGTTCAGCAGTGTGAAGAACAGCAGTCACAAACAGCTTCCGTCTCACACAGAAACACACCTTTAGCTACTCATTTTATATTCTCTGCAGAGATAAAGAGAGACAGCCAATTCACCTCTTTGTGCTGTGTTTCCCCTCTGGGTACTGATAAGACTGGAACACTGCCATTGCTAATCCCCACTACTTCAACGTCTTGGCCGCCTGTGTATCTGATGGAGAAATAATTACCTTCCACTTAATTCCCCTTTATGGATTCCTCTGGCCTTGGTAGCAGTGGCCCGGACCCATGAACTGCTCTCATTTGTGGTTAACACAGCAGTGAAAGTTCTGATTATGGATCATAGAGGAGCCCTGAGTTATGGCCTAGTCTGAATCAAAGCCAAAACCTAACCAAGGCACCTTATTTCATCAGTGTAGTAATGGCCTTATAGATATGCTCTTCAACAGCTGTTTCTGGCCTGGGAAAAACTATATAACATCCTCATTCCTAATGTTCAATATACAGGACATTTTTCTCATAGAAGGTCTGGAGAAGCAGATGTGTCACCACACATTTACTATGTTTCTACAGAGTCTTTCTATTGGCTGGTCATTTAGAAGGTTTTGTTTAAGCTTGCCATTTATAGAAACAGACATGCCAGCTGAATACTTTCTCAATTAAAGAAAATATTTTCCCAAAAATATATATGTTTATGTCCTTTTCAGGGTCCCTTCATTTAGAAGTAAAAGTAGATAATGGGAATAATATACAGTGGAATCTCGGTTGTCATCATTAATCTGTTCTAAATTGCCTGATGATAATCGAAGTGAACGATAACTGAAGCAATATTTCCCATCAGAAATAATGTGAATCCAATTAATCTGTTCCAGATACTCCAAAATATTAACAAAAATACATTTTATATAGAATAACTATAGTTTTACATACATAACACAATGAGAAATAAACACAAAAGACTAATGAAATGGATAAACAAACATTTATCATCACTCTTATGGGTTTACGGTCTGTTTTAGAGTGTGCCGATGTGGTCCAGCTGGGAGCCTTTGTTTTGTACATCCGTTTTCAGGGGTTTCAGCCGCTATTTGTTTTCACACCATTTTCAGGCAATAGTGCTGTGTGCTGTTGTTTTAGTGTTACATGTTTTAGTTTGTTTTGAGTGATATCAACTAGAGACAAAGTCAGAATGAACAACAAACTGGTGGGTGGATGTTTTGTTTTATTGTTAAATTATTGACAAGTCACATGGGCACGGCGATGAAAACCAGGCAGATGAATGATAACTGGAACAAAATTACAAAAAAATTCCACTGATTTGGACATGTAGAATTAGAATGGCAAGATCCTGATAACTGAAGAAATTAATTATCAATAACAAGACAACAAAACACTGAACATGTCCCATGTTTACTGCAATGTTTTATGCCAAAATGCTGATTTGAGCATGTTGGGTCCTTTATTTTGTTATTTCCACAGTGTTTGGTAGTTTAGCCACTAAGTTAGTGGTTTTTTTTATTATTTATAATGTCTTTTTTACTTGTGTTTTTGGGTAGTTTTAACCTCTGGGTGAGTGAAACTACCCACATTGTGGGTCATTTGTCCTGCTCACAATAGAGGCAGCTGATCAGCTGTTTCATCAACAACGGAAATCTGTAAGAAGAAATTATTTAAAACCTTCACATTTTTACAATGTATTCTTAAACTAATCAAGCAAATATAGTTTAGTTGAAGTACAATCTGTAATATTAGTCCTATTTGAGTGGTTGCCATGTTTGGTGCTTGCTAGCTAACTTAAATGTTTGTTAATGCTGACTGACTAATGTTAACAGTTTACTTGTATTACATTTGTCTCAGTGGACTGAACATTGGATGACTTTTAAATATGCTGTAGCTTCTTCTGTGCAGTAAATGTGTTGGCTAATGTCATCTGGCAAGCTAAGTTACTTAAATAGCTAACGTGCTAGCTGGCCAGCTAGCTAACAATCTGCACCAACTTGGTAACGTGACACTGACAGTAAATTATTTAGCTTGAACTTTTATGTGATTTTTATTGTTGTGTGTGTGATTTGAGCATGGATGACATTTATTTACGTTTATTTTATGTTGGGTCGCCATTGATTGTAAAGAAAATAGGACCATGATGGTGCAATTGTGTTATTTAATATGCAGCAGTAAACTTTTCATAAAAAGCATTATTTTATTATATTATAACATATTTTATCTCTTAATATCTCTAATGTATGTTAATATAAACTGACTTTTATTACAAATCATTTTGGACAATGTCCATTTATTCAATCATGAAGTGTTGACACAATGTGAAGGGCAACTCTTTCTCAATGACTTAAAGAATATACTGTATTTAACAAGAATGCAGCAATCTAACAAATGTCTTGATCTAACAATACCTTAGACTAAATTATGTATCAGTTGTATGGAGATATGGAGGCCGATATTAAGTCTGAGCGAGATCACTCAACTTCTAGAGCTCTTTAGTATGCTCTTCAGGTTTTCTGGAGATATTTCCCCTTTGACAATTCTTAAGGCATCAATTCTAGGTGACAGTGTGTTGAAACAGCAGATTTTCATCCAATCCTCTGGATGGAATTTTAATTAACGGCAAGACACGCAATGACTCGGGAAGCCTGTAATGACATTTTTACGTGTTGGAATTTACAATAGGCAGTTTATGAAATCTACAGATATTATCAACCAGAGAGGCATAACGGAGCATGTACTGTTTGTATTGCAATGCAAGAGTGGAGTCTCAATTTGAACACAATTGGAATATGTGTTGAATGTATATGCAGCGTATTACACAAGATATGCAGACATAGATGGAGTCCAACATCACTGGAACCTCTGTATGTTCAAGTTTATTTGATCTGACTCAATACCACGACCAATATATACAGTGCAGTCTGCCTGTAAGTAGCTGGAGATTGATATAAACCACATAGTATTTGCAGCTCTTTTTATGCATAGTTTTCCCATTTAGGCCATTGTACGTAATTGAACAGTTGGCTGCTCAGTTGTTTCTTGGCCAGCTATACCTTGTTGCATCATTAGGAACAAGAATAAGACAGTAATGAGCTTAGCAATCGCAAACTACCTGGCAGACCTGAAAAACCACGGTATTATGTGACTGAACAATGCTTTCAGTTATATATAAAACCTATTGAAGAGATCAAGAATATGCTGCAGAATGCAGGATGTGGCGAAAACAACCATAGCGAGAAGAATACATCAGCTAGACCGTAGAGTTTATCACAAGTAAGCTGGAAAGATTAGTTTACAATTTGATAAAAAGTTTCTGGGCAGACTTTTATGGACAAATAAGATGAATCTGTATCAGAATGATGATATGAATTAATTGAACAATGCTTGTGGTCCACAGCTCATCTGTGAAACAGTCCCATTATATTTTTCTCATTTAAATGTATTGATGATGTGACACCAGCAGCAGGATGACGGGATGACTCAGATATAAAATGCTACTGTCGTAAAAATGTAAACGTAAATTTATAAGAGCAGAGAAAAATACTTTCTAATGTATATCAATGTATCACAATTCTGGACCATCTTTACTGGCCCAACCATAAAGAAATGTCAGCAGATGGCAACAATGTGTTCTTAATGATGAAAGTAAAAATAAAAAGACTTTGATATGAAAAGATATGACAGCAATGAACTACATAGATCCAACAAAATATCTCAAAATTCTGTTTGGTGCTACACCAAACCGACACCGGCAGGAAAACATGTCATCAGTACGCCACGCTGGCTAAAAGCAGTTTTCTAACGCATGGCGAATTAAAATCGCCACGAAAATCACAAAATCTGGCAATACTCCGCGAGCTGTCCGCCATCTTGAGTTTATCTGCTGCTCCGTAAACACCCGAAATAGCCCGAAGCAACATCGTCAGGAAAATAACCGCGAAATAATTAATGAGATAGGTGGGTCTCTAAATGCTGATTGGTGGAGAAGTTTCACGCATAGAAAATTATAGTATCCCATCATTCTGTGCGTTCATTGATGGTATTTTTACAGTTATTCCCAGGCTTGTGAGAGACTGTCTCTGGAATAAATAAACAAGTCGACAAAGAGCTGTACACATTGGAAATTTTTGATTTTGAATTCAATTGTTGCTCTATATTTTCAATTTTTATCTCTCTTATTTGCCCTACAGAGAGTAAATATCTATAAATATCTGTAAATATGATCAGAAGTCCATTACATCAATTGATTTCTGATATAATGTACATGTAAGTGCCTGTGGCTAAGATTGGCTAACTGTGGCTAAAGTGTGGCTATTGTAGCTAACTGTCTTTGCCACAGGTAGCTGTTAAATCTGTGGCTAGTCAAATCCTTATGTGGCTAAGAAAGTTTTAAGCCCCTTAGCCACAATGGCTAACAGGTTTCATGAGCCAGTGCCAACCCTGACCATGACAATATCCCAAAACAACAGCAGTACCAGAACGTTATGACCACCTACATATTAAAAAATTAATTACAGATTTATACTTAAGAGAGTGCAAAATTTGTCGCTGCGGCTGTACCTTATTGAGGTACAATAGAGTACTTTTCCATTGTTGTACCCATGTTTTTTGTACCAGTTGAGGTACTGTTCTGTACCCAAAATGAGGGTAAGAGGTTAAAATGTACCTTTGAGATTACATTTATGAAAAGTGTACCTTTGAGTACAATACAGTACTTACACAATACCTCAGATTTTTAGTTTGTACCTAATAGTGGGAATAACCACGCTTGGTTCAGAGCAATCAACACACCATAGTGGACAAGTTAACCTTTATAATGAACAGTATACCTCTCACTGGCCTTGCTGCCCAATGCCATAACAGTTTATGCTGCTGTAAGGCACTGGATGCACGAGACGTCTGTTCTCATTTCACTTTGACTACAGCTTCTCTAGAACATCCCACAAAGTTAGCGGTTTCTGAGATGCTACCACCTTTCACCCACTACCCTTTTGTCATGCCCTTTTGGACATCAGTCAAATGATAGCGATGATGCCCATTATGATTGTGCACTCTGCTACAACTGACTGGTGTGCTCACTTATTTATATATGCAGTGAACGTGTCATCTATGAGAAATCGGGGTGGCAATAATATTCTGATATGAGCATGTATGATGTGAACAGGTTTTCCATAAAAAGTGAGTGGGTAGTAGATGTCAGATCGTCTTCGAATACAATTGACCTGCAAGCAAATAGTGAACGTGACTGTTGTACTTGGGTTTTTTTTCCCCAATTAAATTGAATTATGCAACAATCCCAATATAGTTCACCCAACATAGAATTCAATCCTCAGCCTAACT
The DNA here is from genome assembly GCA_036984385.1 of Crenuchus spilurus. Taxonomy (NCBI): domain Eukaryota; kingdom Metazoa; phylum Chordata; class Actinopteri; order Characiformes; family Crenuchidae; genus Crenuchus; species Crenuchus spilurus. The sequence goes on from BRDA01086076.1 coordinate 6,799, forward strand.
AACCTGTAAAAGAATATTCTTCTAGGCTTTGTGTAATGCTTTCAGCATAATTACATTAGCCGCTCTTTAAAATGCTCTTGTTTACTCAAACACTAATTGGGGCATGATCAATAAACAATGCAGATGACCCAGGCAACATAGCATTCTTTTTCTAATTAGGACCCTAGAGTAAGATTTCCTCAAAGAATGCCTGTTTGAAATATTGTAAAGAATTACACCCACAATAATGAGGTCACCTAATAGGATGTTGTAGTGATACTTGGATTTAATGAAAGTAGTGAGCCAAGGCAAAAGAAGAGTCATCTAATAGAAACTTTAGCTTTTATTTTAGCGCCTCACTCCTAGTCATACTAAAAGCACATAGACGGTATTATCCCAGTCTCCGTGTCCTTAGAACTCCCAGTGGGACTGATCAGAGTTGGGCCAGACATATACACTCACCAGATGTAGTTCACAAAGTTTCTCTCTTCTGCCCTCTCCTTAACTCTGTCTCTGACTGCACTGCTGGTGTGGAGAGAGAGATGAGCTGAATTCATTCGTCGCTATGTGGCAGGAAGACGTCCAATCCCCCACTCGCATCTGCCAGCACTTTTCAAAGGGCTGAACTCCAGTTGACCGCGGCCCCAGACTGCTAGCTGTCTGGCCCTGGGGGGCCTCTGGGCTCCCAGCATGCTTTTTAACCATGGACCCCCGCACCACAACCTGGCAGGGTGCTGTTGCTTCTGAGCCCGGCGCCATGAAAAAATTATCACAAGAAGCAAACGTGTGCCCCTGCATTTCATCCATCAGACACTCCTCAAACAAGGTTACCTGTGGACCTCCACTCAGCTCTGGAAAACACAGCAAAGGGGCGAATCGACGCAGGGGTACGAGCAAGTTTGGCGCGTTGCCTGTATCCTTGTTTTTTGTCTTCATAGAACTTTCATGATTTTTTAATGATCCTTGGATGAGTTGACCTAGAGTCAGTTAACACGAAGAGTTACAGAGCTGAACGTAGAGCCGTGTCGAGAAAGCTGTGGCAGATCACTAGGGGGCGCTGCCCTTCTTCAGGGGGAGCTAGCATGTCCTTTCCATGAACCCCCCAATCAAAAGCCACATCAGGACTGTGCATCAGGGAGGCAAATTATTTCACATTTCTGCAGCTGAGCACATCCGTATGATCAGAGTAGCATATCATGTCTGCTCAAAGCCTTATTACTAATGAGCAAAAGCACAGAACTGCTTTAATATCCAACAACGGCATGTAATGGTTTCTGATATCTCACTCTTACACTTCTGCTCCACCGAAATGACATTCAGCCACACTCATGAAACCTTTAAAGTAGAACATAACAGACTTGCAAAGCCTAATTCAAGACAAATGATGCATTAGTCATGATTTGTAAGCATTTTTTTATATTCACAGTCAAGTTGATAATTGGAACGCTCGCTTCTCCGCAAAGCCTCTGGAAAAAAAACCCCAACATTCTTAATTTTTAATCTAACTTCATCATTTAAAGTTTGCATTTTCAAATAGTTTAAAAATAGAGACACCATGTTCTGACAGATATGCCACAATCAGCCAATTCATTAAACCACCTCCTCATATCGGCACTTTGTAGTTCTACAATTACAGACTGTAGACCATCTGTTTCTCTGTATACTGTATTATCCTCCTTTCACCCTGTTCTTCAATGATCAGCACCAATGGTGGTGGTGCGTTAGGATGACCAAAAATTGTGCAGCAACAGCTGTCTCTGACTTTATATCTGCAAGGTGGACCAACATGGAAGGTGTGTCTAACAGAGTGGACAATGTTTAAAACCTTCAGCAGCTCTGCTGTGCTTGAACCACTTGTACCTGCGCAACAAGTACTAACACACCACCACCACATCAGTGTCACTGCAGTGCTGAGAATGATCCACCACCCAGATAATGCCTGTTCTGTGGGGCCAGATCATTGAAGAATAGGTGAAAGGAGACTAACGAGGTATACAAAGAAACAGATGGACTACAGTCTGTAAAAGTAAAACTACAAAGTGCACCTATATGTCATTTATTATATATTATTTAATTTAACATGGTCATATATAACTATATTTTTTGTTATTGTTCACTGTGTTTACTCTGATTTTCAAAAATTATTTGCATCCCTAGTCATTTTTTTTCTGTTAGAAATGAATAGGTTAGCTTAGCATAGCAAGCATTGATGTATATCACCGTAAACTCTGTAAGATCTCAGCTCCTCCTTCTCTATATCTACGGTATTTACACATAATCTAGCACCATAAAACTGATAGAGGCTAGAGCATTTCATATTAAACATCAAAACATACCAGCTGTAAAGAATGCCAATGTCCAAACAGTGGATCTTCACAGATAAAACTAGAATTTAGCCAGATTTTATAAAATGCTACTTGTTACAAAGTTGAATTAGGTTTCCTGAAATCCACTAATGAATGCCATAATATCATATGAAACTTTATGATTACTAACCTTGTGATAAAACACTAGGTTGTACTAGCTATTTGGCTTTTTAAGTTGCTGGCTAAATCTATGAGGGTAAATCAACACACTGATTGTGTTTTAATCAGTTTTCAGAAGACAAACACGTTATTTTTGACAAAATCTCCCTGCTACTCTATCAACAAACGTTCATATTCCCTCATTAAAAATCTTTTTGGCTGAGTTGCGAGCCATGAATGCACGACTATCTTCACCTCTTCATAAGATGTGAATCTTCATCCTCTTATGGCTTCATTAAGGGGAACAAACAGGCGATAGTCTGATGGGGCAAGATCAGGACTATAGGAAGGCTTTAACACCTCAAAACCAAGATTTTGGAGAGTGTCAGCAGTTTGGGCAGCAGTGTGTGGATGTGTATTGTCATGCAACAACCCAACAGGCTTGGAGAGCTGTCTTCTTCATTTTGTTTGAATTTTAGGCTTCAGCTCTTCAGTGAGCATTTCAGTGTAACCAGCGCTGTTGATTATTGAACTGTGCAGCTCATAAGTGTGGTGGGCATTTTTTGTTGCATAAATGAATTGAGGTAACACATCCAGATCTGCACAGCAGTTAATATGGAGACAATGACCAAGTACAGAAAGTCTTGAAAAGACATTGCAGCCAACTGAAGTTTTAATAAAACTAAAGCGTAGATCATTTTTGGCTAACTCTTATACTTAAATATTTAGTCTTTGTTGATTTTCTATGGAGGACCAAAAATGACAAAAGTATAAATAAATAAATGAATAAATAAATGAATAAATAAATAAATAAATAAATAAATGGAGGACCAAACATGACAAAAGTATAAATAAATAAATAAATAGATATTTTTTTCATGAAAAAGTGTATATACTAATAATAAATGTTTTTACTTTATGTATTTAACATGTTTACATTTATTTATTTATGTATTTAACATGTCTACATATATTTATTTATTTATGTGTTTCCACATGTCTACATTTATTTATTTATTTATTTATTTATGTGTTTCCACATGTCTACATTTATTTATTTATGTATTTCCACACGTCTACATTTATTTATTTATGTATTTCCACATGCCTACATTTATTTAGGTTAGGACCGCCCACTCAATTAACATACGGTTTGAAGAAAAGTAAATGCACACAAGTGGAAATACATAAATAAATAAATGTAGACATGTTAAATACATAAATAAAGTAAAAACATTTATTAGTAGTATATACACTTTTTCATGAAAAATATCTATTTTATATATATATATATATTCTATATATTTATTATATATTTATTATATATTATATATATATATTTATTATATATATTATATATATATTTATTTATACTTTTGTCATTTTTGGTCCTCCATAATTTTCAACCCCGTTCACATTGTTTCATGCAAATGAAGTATTCTTACATTTTACAACTTGACTGAGTGTTAAGACATAACTTTTACAAATGTTTGCACACATTCTCAGAGACATTAAACAATAAGCTTGCATGAAATGTGAGTTGAAATTGCATCAGTGATTATCTAATTGTATTCACTGCTGAGAACATGTGGGACTACTTTCCAAAGAATGTTTAGTGGTTGAATTTATGATTACCACATGATATAGATATTAAATAGAACCACATGTCTCAGTATAGGAATCAGATGCTATGGCCTATATTTTAAGCTATAATTTAAAGGGCTTACAATGGCCAGAGCTCCTATATACATTAAATTCTTAAACCCTATGTTGATATAACCCTTTTAACCTGTGTCAATATTCAATTATTAAATGTAACACTTGTTATTGTATTATTGCTGCAAATTAACTACCATAAACCTAAACCTGTACCCAGTGACAGATACTTAAAGTACAGGAGGAGGATGAAAATCAACAGGTAACCACCTGTTCTTCTGTTTTCTTGAAATAATATCATTATAAACAACTGTAGACTGAGATTTTCACTATGGGTGAATGTTGTAAACTAGTGTGTGAGGGCATGTGTCTCTGTGTGTGTGTGTGTGTGTGTGTGTGTGTCCCTTCATGGCCACCGTCCTCTTCTCTCCCCTCTCTGTTAGTGGAGTGGGCAGACAGCTCTGGCATGGCGGCTTCAGTAGGGCATTGAACGCAACTGAAACTGGTCAGGAAAACATTGCTAATCATTCCTTTAAAAGAAAAAAGTGCTTGTGAAAGTTTCAGTCCAAATGTTGTTTCCATTCATTTTGTATGGGACTCAATTTCCATTGGATTTCAATAGTTTTTCGTTTGTGACGCACTTTAATTTCTCTCTCTCTCTCTCTTTGTCTCTCTGTGCCTCTCTCTCTCATATGCTTTAAGATCCAGGCTATGACGTACAGAAACTCATGGACAGGATATAGATGTTGCTCCAACATAGCAACGAGCAGCTGATTGGTGGAGGGCTGGGCAGCCTGAGGCTTGCTATTGGTGGACGGCTCTGGTGTGAGACAGAGAGCTGTCAGGCAGGCACAGAGAGGGATTGAGAAACGTGAGGTGGGTCAGGGAACCTGGCCACAAGTGCAGAGAGGTGGTGAGAGCAGGTGTACTCTATATCCAGTAGTGTGCAAGTGGCCTGATGGACTTAAATTCAGGTCTGTATGACTGGAGTTGACACATATAAGAGAAATGTGTTACTAACATGTAGGTCTGCGAGGAATGTGTGTGTATGTGCATACGTATGCGCACATGCATTCTGAGACCTAATTAAAAAAATGGAGTGTATGAGATCATATTTGACTAAAGCCTGTTGCCTGTGAACCTAAATAGCACAAAGCTATGCTCTATTGTTTCTGATATAAAGGAATAAATAAATTAATGCTTTTACTCTCATTGTACAATGTAGAAAGAAAATTGGTTATTGCTGATGTTTACATATGTTCTTTTTGGAAACCCACCTTCTAACCTGTTACTCAACCTCAGTGCCCTCATGTATGTGTCCTAATGTACCCTTTATCTCACTAATACTGTCAGTACAAACCTGACTCAGGCTGTAGATGCTAAGCGGGGACATGCGAAACCAGCTGCCCCCAGCTTTGGCCTCCTAACCCTGGGGGATGACAGGAAATGCAGTGGGCCGAGACTGGAGCCCTGGTGCACTGTATGGCAGAGCAGAGGGAAAGCTAATCCAATGGCCCGGATTTGAGTGGATCTTCCCTGGGAACATCCCCAGCCCCGCTCGCCTAATCCTTACTAAACACATAGCTCACTTACTCTGATAGGACACCTGCTGCTTGCCACGCAACCAATGGCGTGCAGTCGAAATGATGGGGTACTGGCTGTCTCCAGCTCACCCTCTCTCTCTTTCACAGACACACATACTCTCTCATTTTCTCTCTTGCGCTCTCTCTCTCTCTCTCTCTCTCTCTCTCTCTCTCTCTCTCACACACACACACACACACACATTTACACAAAGCAGACCAGGGGAGGATGGTTTTCCTCTTGGCAGTAGTTTCAGTTTTGTTGCACAACGTGGAGGCTGAGAGAGAGAGAGATAGAAGGAGAGTGGGAATTGAGGGTGCTTGTGTGTGGAGGTCTAGCCCCTCCTGGTGATCCATTGCTGACATTTGCATAGAGACTGACAAAGCAGTGCTGCTTCACATCTTTCCAATAAGAAAAGACCACCGTTCATACCGACGTCAGTGCACGCCAGATGCAAATTGTACGATGGAGACCACTGAGCATTACATAAACAAAACAAAACAAAGTAGAAATTGGAGGCAAACTTCAAGTTGAATTGTAGAAAAAGTCTGCAAATGTCTGGAAAATATTATGGTTGCAATGGTGCTCTCAGTTTCAACTGTTGCAGCTGTTTTTGCATCAAAAGTTGAACCGTCTATCAGGTTTAATAGCTGTACTTAGAATATTCTTGGATTTACCAAATGAATGGGCATTAATGGATGGATGAAAGAACTGATCTGTCTTGCCAGTTTATTGGCTGTGACTTGAAAAGTCAAGAATTAAAACAGCCAATCTAGCTTGTATATTAATAAGAACATTTAAAACGTATATATTTAATAAATTACTATCTTATTATGTACTCTAACAAGAAAGAGTGGTGCAAGCAAGAAAGGAGCTACATTTGTAAAAATATGTATAAAATTCTAGCATGATTTTATGAAGTTTGGCATTAAAGTTAAGCTAGTGTTTCCAGATTATATTATGGGCACCATTAGGACCATTGCTTGTGAAAAATGTTTATGCTTTGTATAATGTATCAGATATACTAGTACATCTCAAAAAATGGAAGAGCATGAAAATGTTTATGTATGTTCGTAATTTACATTAAAAAGTATTTATTACACACAAATTGACATTTTAAGCCTTTTTTTGTTGATTACTTTGAACTGTCGATCAGTTTGGCTTATTGCTCATGAAAATCAGAAATCCAGAGTTCCAAATTATGGGAATATTTAATTTCCAGTATAGTAAGTAATATTCAAACAGTATCAACATTAAATAAAAAAGGTGTGAAATACACAACTTAATGTGTAATGAATATAAAATATTTAAAATATATATAAAAAATTATATATATATATATATATATATATATATATAAAATTTAGCTTATTGAATTAAACTTTTTTTCACAATATACAATTTTTTTTAGCTACACTAGTAATTTATTGCTTATATGTCTAATATGTCTATGAATATCTGCTGTATAGGGAAAAAGATCAACTTGGTAAACACCAAGTTGAAAAAAAAAATCTCCTTAAAATCTCATCAGTTTCTCTTAGACAACAAAATCAGTTGGAACAAAAAATAAAAATAAAATAACGTCTTCTCTTACTATGAGAAGACATATCATATGTCTCCTGTTGAGTTTTTAGTAAAGAGCTCAACAACGTTTCACGTTATGAGAGATAATCACACTTTTGTTTTTTGACGGTCTATTATAATCAGAAATATGTGCTGTCTCCTAAAAGGATTTTAGGAAAATCTACAATGAGTTGAATGTATGAAATGAAATATTTCCCAGTGACAAAGACCCAGCCGGAGAACTGTAAGCGTTAAGGTTAGGGTTAGGATTAGGTTTAGGGTTAGGGTTATTTTTTGAGGTTATTGATATTGTTAGAGGCCTGTTTATCTTTTACAAAATATACAAAATCAAATTGGTGTGATACCACAGAACTTAGTAAACTTCAGCCGTGGCCTGTGGTACTGACCTGGCTCTTTGTGTGGGTGACCTGAGGTTTTCATTTGCACAATGATGACAACCGTTATGATAAACGAAATGGAGTGAGTGACAGTACTAATCAAATACATCTGCTTGTGCTTGACCACAGACTCTCTAAGCTCTGTGAGAGTCTCACTGCAGAGCCGCTCAGTCTGTCAGAATCAAGACTAAAATACCATAAAGCATGACTCCACTGTTCTGTTTTTCATTTTTATGGCTTTTTTGGCATCTAGGCAGCACCTCTTTTTAGCGACCCCCAGTGGTCAGGATGCTTGAAATCACAAAAATGATGAAAATATTACAACCAACAATAAGAAAAGTTTCCCACCAATAGACAACCAATCTGTTTGTTAATGCAAACACCTTAAGCTCAGCTGCTATGTTAGGACATTTGTATGACGTATGACAGAATTGATCACACTTTGGAGGGAAATATACACTACCGCTCAAAAGTTTGGGATCACACATTAAACTGAACATCTGTGACAACCTGGACTTTTATTTCTGTGTTTTTGTTTTGATTTGATGATAAAATCCACAAATTCTGCTGCACCAGATACTCAAACGTTTATGTTAGAAGAGTGAGGACAGAGTCATGTCCAGTGATGTCTCACACACAGTGTGTTAAACTTCTGCTGGAGATTAAACAGCTGTAGTAAAGCTTCTAAACTCACCATCAACAACTTGTGAACTAAACACAGTGACACTGTCCTACCTCACCTTTCTACCATAGAAGA
>BRDA01086080.1:0-11083 GCA_036984385.1 Crenuchus spilurus
ACGAAAGGAAGGAAAGTAGGAAAACGCGGGGTTTTAACGTGCCACTGATGGACGCGACCGGTAGAGAGCGAGGGGGGCTGGGAGTGGAGACAGGAATGAAAGAGAGGAGGGCGGATGAAAGAGAGAAAGGAAGAGCTTAAGTGGCGGTATATGGCGCGACATACAGCCACTGCATGAGGAATAGAAAGGGAAGGATAAAAGGAGTGATAAGAGGTGAAAAAGAGAGCAGAGAAAGAGAGGGAAGGAGGAAAGGGTGAGGAAACGAACGTTTGCGGCCGTGGCTGTGTGAACCTGACTTCTCGCCGGATGCAGATCATATCACTAAGGTCAAGACAAGTGCTGTGTTTGAATGGGGAAAAAATCCAGAAGCAGCCATTTACGGCTCTGCATTGTGGTGCGCGTGTTCGCGCGAGGCTGGGTGCGCGCACGTGTGCATGCGTCACAGAAATGCTCAGTAGTGCGCGTGGTGCATTTCAGGTTAAGTGGAAGAAAACGAGCGCACACGAAGAAAACACTCTCTCACACACACACACTCACACAGACAGGCTCAAACACCTGTGATCTGCCCTGCATCCAGTCGGTCACACGCACGAGCTCAGGTGTGATACAGAGCCGGCGGATGCGTAGCCAGCACACACAGGCTACAGTAGGTCAAATAGTGCTAAGTCAACAGTGCCAGTGGCCACATGAAGCATGACGGAAGCTTCGCCAAACATGACACGCGCTTTCGCCAGTTCAAACAGCAGCTGTTGTGAACAGTCCCACACAGCCTGTGTCTCAGTTTGCACAACAGCAGTGAATCCAAAATGCGGCAGTTTGGACCACTCTTAATAGTGCTCTAATAAAAGTCATGCAGATATGTTGCATATGAATAAACATGTTAAAGCACAGTTTGCATTTCTTTTGCCAATAATTGTGTTGATATAGCACATCCACATGCAAACGATGAACACATCTCAAAGCACCTTTCTGTCCAGTTTAGAAATGCAGTAAATGCAGTATAGGCCTCTGTTATCATCTAATGTAAATAACAAATGTACTGTAGTGGAAGTGCTGCTTAGTGTACAAACAAAACTGACCTTGTGGGGCAATCGACAAGGCAGGAATTCTCAGTAAATAAACCAGTGCAAACAACTATTGTGCAAAAATGCACAGGTGTCAGGTGTTTGCATGAATAATATGTGTCAACTCAAATGCTGGTGTTCACTTTGCTCCTGTTGGTAAGAATAGCGTTTCTGTAACCCACTGAATTCATGTGCAAGCACTTGACACACGTCTGTCACGTACATTTCAAAAACACTGGTTTTCCAGTTAAGTATAAATGCTATATAGGCTAGAAAACTACATTATATATATAAATTGGGATGCCCAAGCCACTTTGGAAGGGTTTGGTCAGATATAAAGCAACAAAAAGCCCTCAAACTGATTTGTCAGTTAGGTTTCAGGACTACCATTCAAGGAGTGTGTGGCAGCCTATCAAAACAAAACCCAGGCAAGGAATGAAATAAATAATTGGCTCCGTATTTGACCTTTGATTGTCATTGAGCCAGCACGGGAGGCTCAGACAGAGCCAGGGAAGAGAAAGTGGGGGTTTCTTGCTCAGGAAAAAAAGAAAACAGGGCACATTTGAAACCCCACAGCTTAGAACGTTGCAAAGTGGGGCAGAAAATTGGGCGATTTCCTTGAACATTCCTTTTTCAGACAGACAAAGAAGTGATGCATTGAGTGCACTTGATTTAAATTCTTATCTTTCCTTAGCATATTACATCAACAGTGATTTTCAAAAGTAAGACAGTTGAAAGACAAAGTTGTGTTGACATAATTGACTGAAGTAAGTTCAAGACATTTGGTTATATTTGACATGAACATATGTGGATTTTATGCCTCTTAAAGAAGTACTGCACAGTGGTACATGGTAAGTGGTCACAGTGGTGTGATGGTAGCTTCCCATTTTTCTCTAGAATTTGTTTAGGAAATTGGTTTGCTGTTTTGGAGGTGGATCCAGGCTGTCATATTTAGCTCTGTTTGCTATAAATAGATTGTGGTTTACATAGTGACCATGGAGAAGTGAAGGGTAGGGAAATGTGCAATATGGGTCAAGTGTTCCCCTTACAACAGTCCAGATTGTGTGGTTTTATTGTGAAAGAGAAACAGACTTTTTCAAGTAAATAGAGATTATTGGCATGCCCTTGGAAAGTGCATTATTAATCAAGTTTATTCTATAGTATTACTCATTTTGCATGAGCTGTTTAACTACTTACAATTGACTGTGTAGAGTTATAGACCTGTTTGTTAGTCAGTTACCTCAGTATAGTCAATATTAATCCATTCTTATAAAAGACATTTTATTCATGGCATAAATTCAGCAGCCTTTAGGAAATGTAGAATATTTTCCTCTGAAAGTCCTCTGAAAGCCTACGCTGGCCAGTTTCACGTACATTAAATCTAACACTGTAAAGTGGGAATGCAATATAAAAAAGCTTTTCTGGCTAATCCTGCCTAAATACAGTGAAAGCTCTGTTATCGTTTGCCTTGGTTATTGTACAATTCGGTTATTATTGACTTTTTGAGTGGAAATTGTGTCCCAATATCGTTCACCTGCCCAGTTTTCCTCAGTGTGCCTATTACTCGCAGCTAATTTTGCAAAAACAAAACATCCACCCACACGTTTGTCATTAATTCTGGCTGTTTATCATTGTTTCTCTTGCTTTGCTTCTCAGTAATAACACTCAGAGCAAACTTAAATACATGACACTAAAGGCCTCCACATACTTCTTGCGAAGAAGATGCTTGTGTGGCTTTGGAGAACAATGTGACGTCATTGCGGAGAAAACAAACAACCATGGATGTTGCGCAGGGGCTTCATTCGCCATGTCGTGTACATGGAAGCTGGGCAAACTCTACGGCTGAAGATACCACGCGACAATGCCTGTGATTGGCCATTAAAAAACACGTGCAATGAAAACAAACATGGATGATTTGAAGAGCGGCTGATAGAGCAAGTACAGTGGAATTGCTGGAAAACACAAACGTTTATATCTGTTGCAACACACCCTTGTCAACTTTTCAGAACTTCTTAGGAACACAAATACACTTAATTTAAAATTTATATTTACAATATGTCAGCATGCATCCTTTTTTTGATGGTTTGGTTCACCTCAGTTGGCTCAGGAGTTCTTCCTCCTATCAGTAATTCGCACGTTACCATACCAGAGCCGGTTCTCTGCTCTAGTCAGAGAGCAAAATATGATCACAATTTTCCGGTAGTCATGAAAGTTAACTTCACAAATGTCATAGCGCCACCCACAGTTGTGGAGCATATGCGAGTATGCAAGCTTGAAAGCTTGTGAAAGCATGTTCAGCTTCATGCAAGTCTCACAAACTTTATATGAAGTATGCAGTGACAGCATGCAGCTCTACCTCCTGAAAACAGGTGTAAAAACAAATTGCATCCGAGAACCCTGAGAACAAGTGTACAAAACAAACGCTGCCGGCTGAACCACATTGTCACTCTCTAAAACAGAGCGTAAACCTGTAAGAGTGATGTTAAATGTTCATTTATCCATTTCATTAGTCTTTTGTGTTTATTTCTCTTTGTGTCCTGTATGTAAAACTATAGTTATTCTATATATATAAAATGTGCTATTATTTATATTTTTGAGTGTCTGGAACAGATTAATTGGATTTACATTATTCCTTATGGGACATATTGCTTCAGTTATCATTTGTTTTGGTTATCATCCGATACTTTAGAACAGATTAATGATTAAAACCGAGGTTCCACTGTACTAATTTGATTTTCTTGATTGTTACCACAACATGTTTGTGCTAATGCTCATGTGCTAGAAAGTATTGGAGAAAAAAGTCTAAAAAGAGACACCAGCCAACAGCCATATTGTTACAAGAAACCCATCCACCATCCATTTCATTAAACACATACCATGTACTTACATTCACTTGTCACTTATAGGTTTACTATACAGGTGTACAGTTACAGACTGTAGCCCATCTGCTGTCATGCACAATTTATCAACTGCTCTTTGACCCATTCATCACTGGTCAGTTTCTGACTACAGAGCCTCTGTTGACCAGATAATATTTGTGTGGTGTACCATTCTCAGCACAACAGTGTCACAGACATGATAGTGGCATATTAGTGTGTGTGGAACTGATACAAGTGTATCAGGCATAGGATCATTACTGGACTTTTAAAACCCTTACTAGGCTGTCATCCAAAATATGCAGCCAACAGTCATCGTGTGGTCAAAAACTGGCTAATGATGAAGGACTAGATGATGACAAACACAAGCTGTGCTTGAAAAAGATGAGTTGTAACTAACCAGGTGGACCTTCAGTGTAGGTGTCAATATTGCTGTGGCCAGGAGGTGATGGATGCAGTGAGGGTTCAGAAAACAAGTCTTTATTAACAAAATGACAAATACTGACTGGCTGTGACTTAACTATGAAATAAAAAAATGGCAGAAACAAGACATGAAGACATACATAGACCTGATGATAAACAATGACTCACAATGATTGTGACACATGAGGGAGCTAACTAGCAAACAATTAGGACAGATAATGAAATTACATGATATAATTTGGGGTGGAGTCATGATCAAGACACGTGGAAAACGTAAACAAACGAGCATGTGTAGACAGGATGGCACATGGAAATGTAAACAAACAAGGCATATAGAGGTGGAGCCAGGGACAAGGCAGAGGCTGGAGGGTTACTCTATTAGTAAAGTAGTAGTAATAGCATGTTTGTTAATGTGTGTAATAGGGAACATTATTTGTCACTATGTTAAGTATATTTTTATTAAAGATAAATACAATACATCATTTCAACTTCTGCCAGGCCTTTCCAATGTTAAGTTACATATATTATTGTCAGTTATATGTGCCCTGTGACAGCTTTTGTACAGAAACCAAACATAAATCTGACTTTTTTCAGCACAATTTTGTGCATAGTTTCTATTTATTTGCAGAATTTTACACATGGGAAAACTTTAGTTTGGCCACACACATGCCACATTTATTTGGTATTATTCAGTAAATAAAGAGCTACTATTCATTCATTCATACATTCATCACACACGCTTAATCCTTATCAGGGTCGCGGTCAGAGCTACTATCTATTAGATTTATTATAATTATGTATTAAAGATGTATTAACTTATTATTAGGAAATCTTCTAAATGTATATACATTTGCTGTACAAACATTTGAATAATAATTGAATACAATTAAATAATACATGAAATCTAGGATCAGTGTAATAACATCTCTGTAAAATGTAATTATACCTTTCATTGATAAACTGTAAAAAACACATGCACTTTGACTTTTGGTTTATTTTTACTTTTTATACTTTCTGAAACAGGGACTGCTATCTCTGAGTTTATTCATTGCTGGTTAAATGACTTGATTTGGGTATATTTATATGCAATTGCATCTATACCATTGTTGCTATAATGTGTCTAGCATGGACAGACAATTATTCCATATGCTATGTTAAAATTATTTAATTTTTGCAGCAATGCATCCTTTCCTTCCTGACAAAAGAAGTTTTTCATCAGCACATCTCACAGTCAGTACAAATAATAGAATCTTGGTTTGATAAACTTGTGTTACAAACTCAAAGTATTCTATAATATAGCCTGTTGTCAGAAACATGGCTTGTGCAGAGTGGAAGCAGCATGGTCCAAAAAACACAGACTTTACTATACAAAATACTTTATTATATAAAAACAAACCAAACACTGTAGCTATGGCAAAACTACGAAGACATACAGTACTGTGGATGATGTACAATGACGGACAAAGACTGTGAAACACAAGGAAGGTTATAAGCATACTTAATTAGTGACAGATGAGATGGCAGGGCTGTAAGATGAGAACAAGACATGACATAACTGGGGTGGAGACATTATGTGAACCAGACATGTGGAAAACATAAAGAAACAGACACATGGACAGAAATGGGGCCATAGACGGGACAGGTTTACACCTGTATTCTGTCATTGTTAAAGCCAAGCTAATGACGCAGAACTCTGGATTTTCTAGAATCAACTCAGACTCTCGACTCTTGTTGCTGGAAACACTAGACTACTAGACTCCCTTTAATTTTAGACAAAACAACTACAGTGGTACTATAACTGTAATTTGTGTCATTACATATACATAGAACTCAGTCAACAGAACAGGAGTCTTTCTGGCACTTGGCACTCGGAGGTCAAGCATCAACACTGACTATTAGACAACTCAGGGTCAAAGAATTCCCTCGTTTGGAGGCAACTCCTCACCACTAAATAATTTGTGCCTACTGAAAGCAAACTCGGACAAGCTCTCAACAAGTTCAGTCCTCTATAAAAGTATTGCTAAAAAGGATCTGTTTCCAGATCCAGAATTTCTTTATTTTAGAATTTCTTTAAAAGGACTAAGTTATATTCTGCCAGTCAGAGTCAGTGCTTGCTACCTAAGTCAGTTAAATGCTAATAGGTTAGAAGGCTATCCCTAAATAGTAACTGAGGCAGTGGTTTACACTCAAATATTTAATAAAACATTTAGTGTAAAACATTAGTATGCACAGCAAAATGTTTAAACTGTTGCATCAATTATTGCTGCAGGCTTCTAATACTTGTATTTAAAATGGTTGCTAAATATGTAAATAAAATACTTGCCACTGTCCAGAAATAGCATTATCCCTCTGGAGTCTGAGCGGGTTTTCATACACTATGATCTAGTCTGACATGCCTTGATGTTTTTACAAATTAGACTCATCTAAAAAAAAAAAATTCCAAAGTGTTACACAGGCTTTTGTTCAGCACAAACTCAGCAACAACAGTATCAAACAGTAAGAGTGTTATAAATCTATAGCCTATTTTAATTAAATCTGCTCTAAACTTAGACTTTCCAAAAACCTATTTTCATATTGTGATATTCATAGTGCTGATATATTGTGAAAAAAACACTCTTCAGTGTTTCACTCACTCAGACTTTTGAGCTCAGAATAAACAGAGGTGTTGGCTACACACTGATCATCACAGTTTTTAGACATTGTGTGTGATTTTATTTCTAAAGCTAACTAATGTGAGGTGACACTCTGTTTTCACTCAGCCACTAAATTTACATTGAATATTAATGAGATAGGTGTGAACACTCAGGTGAGAGGTCTTTGTTCATGTTCAGATAAGAGCTATTTCTTTGGTTCAAATTCCAGTCATTCCATGGCAAGTAATCCACAAATGGAATATCCAGAATTACCATGTCATGACCATGTGAATGACAGATCACTTCTTTTGGGAGGAGAAAATGTGCAGCTGTCTCTCTGAAAAATGTGTCTCTGCTTATTTAAGCTCCTCTCACATTTACTTGTCATCAGGGAAAAATCAGTATCACAGATGCTTAGTGCATAACAAAAATTGTCATTTTTACATGGAGATTTTCCAGCCTCTTTTGTGGTAAGATCTCTGATTTGCTGTGCTCTATAAAGTAGTTGGGCTGAAATACTCATTAAGACACTGGTTAAAGTTAAACTGCTGTAGGCTCAGGGCCAGAGCTTCACATACACGGACTGCGCACTGTACCATATATCATTTGTGGATGAGGGCACCACCTAAAATTATTCTCGGACTGGTGGGTGGAGGGTCCCAGAATACGTTTTGAGCAAAAATCCTTTCTTCAGGCATTCCTCTGCCCGCCTAACAATGGCCGCGCCATTTGAACAATGGACATTGATCACATGGGGGGATGCACACACGTGGCGCAGGCTTGAATGCTGGAGGGAAGCAGGATGGGGGCACGCATAGCATTTATGCTTAGGGCACCAAGATGCCTAGTGTTACCTGCATGAGGAGCACGTAGTGCTTCTGGCCAATCACCGGTCTCCTGCCTTCTTGTTTCCTTCAGCCAATCACACCTCGGACTGTGTGTGATGAGGAGGCGGGACTTTGGCTTTATAAGGTCATGTGTTCAAAAGGACAGTGAGCTCTGACTCCACTGGGTTAAGATGGAGCTCTGACTCCACTGGGTTTAGATAGACCTCTGACTCCACTGGCATAAGATGGAGCTCTGACTCCACTGGGTTTAGATGGAGCTCTGACTCCACTGGGATAAGATGGAGCTCTGACTCCACTGGGTTTAGATGGAGCTCTGACTCCACTGGGTTTAGATGGAGCTCTGACTTCGCTGGGTTAAGATGGGAGTTGTCCCTTCCTTATAGACTTTTTAAGACAGAGACTGTTTTTAGTTAGAGTTGGGGTTATCTGGTGTCTGGTTTTTATGGGTGACATACTATGCAGTTTCAAGACACTACCCAGAGCAGTAGTGGTTCTGAGTAGAGGTGGAGAGGTAAGATTGGGCCCACTGATTGTTACACTCGTGTAGGTAAGTCCATTGTCCTCCTTTTCACTAGGCTTTAGGGTCAGGTGCCTCCTGTGTACTTTTACTGACAGGAAAGCTTGGGTTAGGCAGGTAAGCTTTACCTGCTTACCTTATGGGTTAGGCAGGTAAGGTTTACTATGTTTTTTCCTTTGGCGCTGTCCTGTCCTCCCCTCTACTCAGATACTTAGTCTACGTTGGGGTCTTATCTTTCATGGTGCAGTATATGTTTGCTTGTGTGTCCACTTTAATAAAAGATCAGCTTGTTATACCTTACTTTTTGTGTCTTGTCTCGTTACACTATATTCACTCTTACTGGTTTCACGGTCACACCTGGGTAGCTTTAATTATTGTTACTCTGCCCTTACCCCTAGACTGGGTGGACACGTAACACCTAGCACCTTTAGTGTGTAAGCTGAATAGATGGGTATTCCGGCAGGCGGTACAGTAAAGGAAAACCCAACAAGTGAGATATTTGGCCAGCAGGACACCAGATCACCTTCAGTGCATTTTAGGGTTTAGAAGTTTCAGGAAATGTGCTGGAGGGGTAGAACACCATTCTTCCAAAAGATGTTCCATCAGTTGGTGTTTTGATAGAATGCACTGTTTTAACAGTTCTGATATCTGGTGACTGTGAATGTCAAATGATTTACATCATCTTCATGCCATTTATCCCTCATTCCCGTAAATGGGGACACTATCCCTACTTTCCATTGAAATCAGAACATAAATGTTTCATCTTACACTCTGGACTGTAATGGACCATCACTGGGTCAGTATGTTTCCTGCCACTCACCCTCCCTTGTCTCCAGGCTTTAAAATTTGTTTTACTTATTTAAAAAGTAAAGATAAAAAAAGACACAAAGGATGTTTGTTTCCCTGGAAAAATGAATATAGTGAACCTTTATGGTACACAGTTGTTGTACCTTTAATTGTGCATTTACGTTGTGAACAGAAATTGTACCAATAACATGACCTTGTTCTGGCAGTGTAGGATAAAAGTGATATGCTAGAATAACTGATTTGCAGCGCACCTCTCTCTTCTAAAAGGACAACTTGGTCCAAAATGCCCCCACACTATAACAGATTCCCTCCCTGCAGTGATCAAACATTTAGGCCTGCACTATTACATTGGTGTTTTTGCACATATACTCACTTGTCAATAATATGGTGAAGGATGACTCATCTCACCATTCTGGTTTTTAATTGTATTCTTTGTGTAGTTGCGGATGAGCGACACACTCTGATCGTGTCTTGCATTGACATTTTCAGTCACTTGAGATTGATACAGTCTTTCCCCTGTAGAGCTATCTATGATTACATACTGTATAATGTGATATAGCTAAAGACCCTATAAGTATTAACACATTAAAAATCTCAGAGTAAAATGCACAGCTGTGTAGTATAACAGAGTCCAGGGTCTTTTAGAGGTATGCACTTTGCTGGTTTGGCTCTATATTGTGGCTGGTTTGCCAGCACCCATAGCACCTGCACAGCTTAACATGCCAGTTCACTGAAAATAAGACAGTTTGGGCCTGGTTAGAACTTGGATGGAAGACCTCCAAGGAAAACCTTGTGTGGATACTGGATGTGCTGTTGGTAGAAACAGCAAGAGGTGCAATTTCTGTTCTGAGTGTATCCCAATGGCCCGGTGCAGTGACACTGTACTGTATAATTGGTGCTGTCCTCCCTGTGAGGCATAAAACCAAGGTCAGAGAAAACCTGGTCATTTCCTATAAACAGTGTTACCCTGATTTCCTGGCTAATTTTCCCACTGCTGATCAGCCCCATCTTAAAACTGGCTTAGTCTCTCATCACTTCTTTGTCTAATAGTTAATATATGGTGAGTGTTCTGACATGGCCTGGCTGCCATCACATCATGCAGGTGGATGCTGCACATTGGTGGTGGTTAAGGTGACTCCCAAATGTTTTACACATACATTGTTAACTCAGGAAGGAGAAATACTGAGGAGCTGTGAACACATACAGAACAGCATAGGGATAAGGATGGAGCATTTTTGTAATTGCAAATGACGTGTTTCTGCAGTGATGTGAGTGTACTGAGAAAATGCATGTGTTTTCTGCAGTTTTTGGAGTGCAGATGCAATCTATCATACACACAGAGTTGCCAGTTGTAACATTACATTACATTACATTACATTGCATTTTCCGGACGCTTTTATCCCCATTCCTCCCTATGTCTTATTTTATGTGTCTGGCCCTTTAAGTTCTGTCATGTCTAGCCCCACCCTGATTGTCTCACCTGTTCCCAATTCAGTCATTATGTATATATATCCTTCTGTGTCTGTCTTTTGCGCTAGTCTACTTTTGTACTGTTGTCGTGTAGTAGTGTATGCTGTCATTCCTTGTTTTTGGAAACACTTAGCACCTTATTAAAACATTTTGGTTTATTTTCAGCCTGCGTTTGCGTCCTCCCTTGGAAACCCTGACACCAGTTTATTATTCATAGTTCGTTCTTTCAGTTATTTATTCCTTGGTTGTTTCTAGGTACATACTGTATAATACCTTTTTGGGTTTACACTCTTATTAGTCAGTGATGTTTTCGTACACCTACCTCTGGTGTTGTATTGGTACAAGTTATAGAACAAGCTATACTTCTAATTTGTTGTATGGATGCACTGAATATATTTTCAACTGAAATTATTACCCTTTTTTTTTTTTTTTTTTTTTTTTTTTT